>VZTL01040358.1:28353-40209 GCA_013400535.1 Scopus umbretta
TTTTTTTTTTTTTTTTAATGTTTTCAGCTCTGTAAGACAACTGCAGTTCAGATCTAAAATGTTTTTTTCCTTCTGCTCTCAAAATGCCAGTCAGACCTTTGCCAATAGGAACTGGCATAGTGAGCAAGCCCAGCTGTACATTTGGCCTTTCTAGTCCATTATTGTCTTTTGAATTACTTGGACCATAGGGAGATATTTTTACCTTCTGTGTATTTCCTACTAATTTTCTGAGATTTTTTAAGGTGCCACTTGCCATCTGTCTAGCCTGAGTAATAGCTGGTGGGCTCTGGCAGTAACATTGGAGCCTACCTTTCCAACTAACTTCTGCAGAGCAGAGCAAAATGGATGGAGACAATTCTAAATGCTACTAAAGTTTTTAGATTTCTCTTCTGACATACACTCACAATGACTCATGAGAATAATTTTTTTTATTTCCTTGGTCTGGCGATTCAAAGGTTTATTTTATTTACTAGTAGAACTAGACTGCCTGTGTTTTCACTCTGGTGAGTCTTGTCCCAGAAACACTGTAATCTTATGCTATGGTAGTAGAAAATTCTAGCATTATGCAAGGGATTAATTGACATGTGAATAATTGTCTGCTGTGTAATTATTCCGTTTAGTTCACCTCTATCTATGATCTCTGATTATAAGACAAGTAGTGCATGGCACACCTAGTCTCTTCTTGTGCCCTATGCTGAGATAACTTCTTATTTTTTGTAGGTAGCAGTGAAGGGTCCTGAGTGAATTTCAGTCTGGTACCAACATTCTGTGTGCTTCCGTGATTGTTAGTAGGTGCATTTTCTTCTGATTTTCTTTACTTACCTATCACTGTGCTCTCAGGTTATTCTCATATCCACTATGAAGAGTTCATAGTCCCAGTAAAAGATATGGTAAGCAGAAGTCTAGAGAGATTAAAATTTGCTGGTATTGATATAAGGAGATGCTGCCATAAACAGAAGTGAAAAATTAGACTCTAGTTAATGCCACAAGCATGACTTCTTCCACCTTGTTCTCATGGTGCAAAAAAAACCCCAGTCACTTGAAAGTAATTCCTGTTTAAAATTGAGGTCAGAATTTTTAAACAGTTGACATTATTCCCTTAAATGATTTTGTATTTCTCCTGATTTAAGTCCACATTTACCTTCTGTGTCCAAAGTGGTTTTAGAAGGATCTCATAGCCCTGTTTGCCCTTTTAACAGCTGTAGGAGGATGAGGACTAATTCTCCTTTTGTGAAATCTGTATATTGCCCTCTTCAAATAAATATAATAAATTACTTCATAATTTATTATAAGCTTCAGTATTGCTATTTTTTTGCATTAAAGCATCTTTTCTATACTATGCTATGGTTTTTTGCACTTACTGGGGCAGCACATGAATCTGCCATGCCATTTCACTCATCTTGAGTTTCTTGAGAGGAAATCTGGGTATTTTCAATGCTCTTCTCTTCAGACAGCTGAAATGAACAGCTCTTAGCTAATTCCAGTAATTCAGTCTGTAAACTAGTCTTAGTTACAATTTGCTATAAATAATGACCAAGAATGACCTGGATTTGTAAGTTTTAGTGAACTTAGGTGGATATGAAATGCAGTTATCAAAATATGTACTTTATAACCCTAGAAAGAGCTCTCATAAACTGGAAGGTTTATTATAATAGAGCACCGACTCTCAATATCATCACATACTTATTTACACTAGCAAGTATGTTAAGAGGCAGATTTCTGCAGGTCTTAATGCTCATCTTATTTTAAATAGTGGCTCAAAAATTTATACACTTCATGGCAGTGTGCAGAGACTGAAGGCAGCATCCCCTGCCTCAACAAGAGGAGAGCAATTATGTGGGAGAGTAATTCTAAGAAAAAGTATTGTAGTCAAGGATTTTTAGCCATGCCTCTACTCTGGCTCTTGCTGCACCAAAGAAACTTAAGTATCTGCCCTGGTTTCAGCTGGGACAGAGTTAATTTTCTTCCTAGTAGCTGGCATAGTGCTGTGTTTTGGATTTAGGATGAGAATAATCCTGATAACACACTGATGTTTTAGTTGTTGCTCAGTAGTGCTGACACTGGTCAAGGACTTTTCAGCTTCCCATGCTCTGCCAGGGGCACAAGAAGCTGGGAGGGGGCACAGCCAGGACAGCTGACCCAACCTGCCCACAGGGCTATTCCATACCATATGGCGTCACGCTCAGTATAGAAACTGGGGGGAGTTGGCTGGGGGGCAGCGATCGCTGCTCGGGGATGGGCTGGGCATCGGTCAGAGGGTGGTGAGCGGTTGTATCACTTGGGTTTTTTTCCCTGGTTTTTGTTTTCTTTCTCTTTCATTGCTTTTTTTTTTTTTAATTACAATTATTATTATTATTGTTGTTGTTATCATTATTTTATTTCAATTATTAAACTGTTCTTATCTCAACCCACGAGTTTTCTTACTTTTACCCTTCCAAGTCTCTCCCCATCCCAACAGGGGCAGGGAGGGTGAGCGAGCGGCTGTGTGGTGCTCAGTTGCCAACAGGGGCTAAACCACAACAGTACCTTTTTTTGTCCCTTTGAAAGAGCATAGGTACTTTACATGGAATATGAAAAGACTATGCATAAGGACCAAAGCTGTTAACAAAGGAAAAAAAAATGCCTGTTGTAAAATCTCCATGTTACATCATATGCCAGTGTTATCTGCTAGCTGGAGACATGAGGCACCATAGATTAAAATTCTGAAGAGATCTCAAACTGGTTATTTAGTTCTGAGAACAAATCACTGTCAAGAATTTCCACACTCTTTTTTCTGGTAGATGTAGGGTACATGTATCCCGTTCTGGTTTATGTTATTTAATCTCATCTTTCAAGTTAGACTTTGGTTCAGCTTCACCCTGGTACCATCAGCATGATTTACATTTCAGCCTTAGTAGACTGCCACTTATCTTCTCAAGTGAGGAATGAGCAGGAGAATAAGAAAGCTGTAGTCCTCCGATAACACTGCCCAGGCTGATGTATGCATAAGGGCATGTTATGCATCTAAACATTTTTCCTGATGGCTATTTTCTTGTTTCACTACTCAGAACATCTTAGAAAAACAGTTGAAAGAAATGTAACAAGATTGTTTTGCCTGTTCCCCTGCCCCATACCAGAATCAGTTATTCCAACCAACTTTCCCAAGCAGTCTTGAGAGCCAAATTATTAGCAAGGTTTCCCTAGTATCTAACATGAACCTTTTCAGCTTGTCTAACATGAACCTTTCAAGCCTGTTACTACTGGAATCATTGGGCATGGACACGAAAAGCAATTTTTTTCCTTCCTTTTTCATAAGCCATTTATTGTTTTCTTCTCTGAACCATCCCTAATATTCAGTGGTTTTCCTTAAATTTCAGTTTCCAAAACTGGGCACAGCATTAGAGGAAAGGCTTTACCAGTTGGGTGCAGAGAGTAAGGGTTGCTTCATGTGTCTTGCAGGCCATATTCTAATACCTACACTCTTTTTAACAGTAAGATGTTTCTAACTGCTTTTCAGCTTGTGATCTCCCATGAGTTCTTAAGTTTTTAACAAAATATTTCTAATGAATTGTTTCCCTGGGTATTTGCAAAATTCAATATCCTTAAATAAATTCCTTGTACACATCCCTGTTAAATGTTGTCCTTGTTTTCCAGAGCCCCCCACAGTAGCTCATTTTGTAATGTAATTCTGTCCCCACAACAGTCTTTTTTTTCTCATCCTCTTGTTATCTGCAAATTTAATAGCATGTACTTTCTGTTCAGTCACCCAGGTGGTAAATGAGGTTATTGAATAGTACTAGATCCAGGACATATCCCTTCTGAACACTACATCCTTCCATTTTGATAATCAACAACAGATAACTACCATCTGGATGAAGTTTTCTAACTAATGTTATGTCCAACCCATGGTAGTTGTATTATGTTTTAGAAAATGGAAGGCTAATCTTTGTTTTGCTTGTGAAATTCTATGAAATATTTGACAAGCACATCAAGGGCTTGTGTCAAAACAATTGCTTCTGCCTGTTATGTGTCATGGGAAAAGCCTTGCTGGTTTCACAGTATTTGTTCATACCAAGTTTGTTTTTGTATGTCTTCACTTAACTGCTTATTTAATTATTTTTAGCAGAATTTTTATGATAAACTAAGCAGATTAGTTTATAAGCCCTTAACCCTTCCTTTTTAAGGATGGATGTCATGTTTGCCCTCTTTCTCTGTATTCCACAACTTCTCAAATAGAGCGGCCACTTCATCTGAGGCTGTTTCAGCCAGCTCTAAGTACCCTAGGCTGTCATTTATCAAGAATGTACCTCCTCTACTCCACTCAGTCTAAGCTGTAGTTATAGACTAAAAAGCGATTGTGTGACAACGTTACTTGCATTTTATCATATCCTGCCTGTATATAGCTTTTGTCAGGACACAGAGCAGATACAGCTATACTAATGACTGGTGGTGTAGAAAAAATGCGTTCTGCATTCACACAGTTATTTCTTTGCCATGTGCCATGGGTTGAAACCTGTACTAGGAAGTACTGATGTATGATCTAACACTTCCTTCCCTACTCCCAGCCTTCTGGACTTTCTTTTTATATAGTCTCCAGCACTGTAAACTTTTGCTCTGGTTGCTTTGATGCNAAAACTAGGAGCAGGTTACATTTTTCACTGCAAAGGCAACATTGCTTTTCAAGTGCCAGCTGGATTGGGAAGTCTTTAATGTAATTGCCTGAAACACCCTAATCTGTAAATTCCTTACTGAGATTGTAAGAAGGTAATTAGAAAGTAGTTTGATTTTATTTATTTTATTTGCTATATTTGCTAATTCCTGTTCCAATAAGTCCAATTAAAATGCAATTACTTCTAGACTTCCTCAGATAAATAACTGCACAAGGGAGCCCTATTCGTGCTTGGGGAAAATCTTTCTTGTCCCCATTCACACTTGCCTATCAGATTTTGGGTTTTGTTTGGTTGGGGTTTTGTCATGAAGATAAATTAGCGAGTAACATCAGCTGGTGGAAGTACATGCAGGAATCATCAAAGGGGTCTTCGAACATTTAGAGGATTTTCTGCAGCTAATATCTAGAGTCTTCTTTCCCTCTTGGCATCTCTGTCTTCAGCCTCCCTTCTGTTCACTTTCTTGATGTCAGCATCCTTCCATAGCCTTCTGGACTTTCTTTTTATATAGTCTCCAGCACTGTAAACTTTTGCTCTGGTTGCTTTGATGCATGACCACAAAAACAATATCATTAAAAAGAATTGAAAAACTATGGCAATTCAAATTGAATCAGTCAAAGCCAAGAGCTGGGCTATAAAGATTTGTGAACCTCATGGAAAGAATGGCAGTGCTTTTTCTCTCATCAGCTTGTGCATATTCTCTTCTGGAAGTCCTTCTGCTAAAATACTAGAAGTTTGTGGTGGCTTTGTACATTTTGTGCTGACCAGATTTCATTGTTAATTTAGGACATTAGGTTCATATTACAAACAATACTTTTACAACCTTTTTTCTTATCTTCCATATTTTCCATTTTCAGCATTCTCATAATTACAAAGTGATCTTTAGGGTGAGGAAAGTTTTCTCCAGAAGCAGCAGGAGTCTGGAGAGAGCTCATGAAATCATATGCAGATTTAGGCTAGCTCTGGCAAAAGTGAGAAAAAAACTGTGGAGAATTTGCTTATCTATTGGAACAAGAAGTGGCATTTTCACAGGCCAGCTGCATTCAGCTGACCTTTAGCAGGATGAAGGTTTGAAAACAGGAGGAAATATAGTAGCTGCTCCAAAGCAAATGCTCAAATATATGAAACAACATGTTCACCGAATATAGACACTGTCTATCTTTTCTTTCCAATTCACTGGCCTTATGTATAGCAAGCATGAGATTCTTTGGCAATGAAAAATATTTCTGACCTTAGTAGATGTGTCATCAAAGGCCTAGAATAGTCAATACAGGCTGCCTTTCCTCTAGAACACACCTACATAAGGCTGACTTGGAGTGCCAAACTTCAGCATGTATCTAAGTGAAAAGTTGGCTGTCCTGTGGATGTTCTTTTTTTATCTCTTTCCAAGAAATAACATTAGAAACACAATAAGACAAATTCACTGAGGTTCATATTTTGGATGTGAGAAGACTTGGCAAAGGGAAAGACAGATATCCTGATGAGAGCAGTCTTCATTTGGGTGTGCAAATAAACAGCCTATGTCTGTTGTGGTTGAGCATGAGCATGTACAGTGGACATTACTGGCATTTGGAAATTTAAGTCTTCAGAAAGCTCAAGAGACTTGTTTTCTCTTTCCCATGCTCTTGCAAAACTCTGGGTGAAGCTTTTGGTGTAGCTGTAACCAGCTCATGAAGCACAATATAATATATTTCAGTTCATCTTGGCATATCTCCATTTATTAAAAGAAACTTCAAAGCAGCAGTCGTGAGCTTTAAATGCTTTCACTTCCTCATGGGATGAAGAGTGCCCCTGAGAAGATGTAGTTTCATTTAAGTACAGCTAAAAATATTTTGATGGGACACATTAAACATAATTTCTTTGCTTTTAGAAGAAAGTTTTACTTTGAGGAACATAAAACTGCTTGTTGCATGGGAATAAAATTAACTGCTTGAAAAGTTGTAGGCCTAAACCCCCTGATTTTTCTGGAAGATCAAGTTGAAGACAGATGTTCTTCTGTTGGACTCCATTGTCTTTTCACTATTATAGTCAATGAACCTAAATAGATACAAATCCCAGGGTACATTTCAGTTGCCTGAACAGCTGTGCAAGTGCAACTTAAGAGGTCTTATTTAGCTTCCCATTGCCATTCATAGGTCAGGCATGGTCTGTTCTTAAATACGTCGTCCTCACGATGTCTCAGATATGTCAGCGTATTGCAAATGACTGCTTGAGTTTAGGCAACTGAATTGAGCCCACGATGATTCCGTTATCAGTACTCCTGTTTCTCTACAGGAAACACTTTGACTGCTATAGTCTAGAATTGCATTTCTTCTGTCATGGTTATAAAGACTCACCTTCATGCCAAGATTTGGTTTAGACATTTAGATCTCTCCTACTTGTCAAATTCTTGAGTTCACATGCTGCAGTAAAAATCACATTTATGAATCCTTCCATTCATGATTTGGATGTTCTAGAGCAACAGTTCATACTATTCCCAATACACTCATCTTCAAAGCATCTGGTTTTCCTATATCAGGCCTTTCTCTGATTAACAATGCCATCTAAACTTCTCATCAGGAAATTTCAAGGGCACAATTTTTAAGCCAAGGTGAAAATATTAAAAATTATTCCCAAGGCCATTCCTAAGGTGACTTAATAAGTAATGACTCCCGTTGCTGCTTCTCAGTCTTTTATCTCTGCTTCAGTTCTTAGAGAGAACCAGATATTTTCCAACTTAAATAACTTTTTTTTTCCATTTATAGTTTATCAAATACTTACTTTGAAGTTCTGGATAAATCAAAACTAAAACATTTCTTTTGTCTAGAAAATAAACAAGAAATGTCAGTTTAGTCTGGTTGTGTACTTCTAGTAATATTATATAGTATTTTATGCCATTTTGTAAATTTTTCCATTTGCTAGCACATTCTTTCTTAAGACTCTTCCTTCCTTCCCCACAGGTGTTTGCACATAACCATGTTACAGTGATAGATCTTTTTCCAACACTCCCCCCCAACATTTTTCTTATGTACAGTTGCTAATCTCTCTTATTTTACTACTAGTCCAGACCTTAGATGCATTTTACACAAATCTGTGATTTCAACATATGTCCTTCTTGCTCAGATAGCTTGATTCATTTTGGTACAAACTTCCTGATGGTTATGACATCACAGAGCTACTTTACCTCTGTAGCAGGCTTATATCTGTTGCAGGTTGGCTACATAGGTCTTGAAATCTTTTCTTTGGCCAGCTGAAGAGCCAAGGATTGTGTGTACTTTGCCCATGTCTAAATGTACAATATAAGAGCTCATGCCTTCATGTTGGCTCATTAACTGGACAAAATATGTTTGCCGATCAGCGGACTAAGCAAATATTTTTTAATCAGATTTGTGAAGAGGAGCTATATAGCTCTGGCTTAAGTCACTAGCTGACTACAGTGAATATGTGGTTATATATTTTCTTGAATTGTCCTCAGTAAGCAAAGTATCTCTCTGCTATTTCTAGCTAATAAAGTCCAAGTACATCTGCCCTCATTCTCTATCCAAGACAACCTGTGCTGCAGTCTTTCCATCAAAGTCACGTAACTTCACATGCTTGGTTAAAAATGTTTGGTTTCACAGTATTTGAGTGCTTCAGTGTTGAGGGATGAGCTGACAAAGTAATTTTGTATTAAACTTAATAGAAAATATGATGCCAGCTGCATAAGACAGAATATGAAAAATCAATGATGCACAACTGAAGGTGGTCCTGAAACTATGAAGATATTTTCATATGGCTAAGCTGTAAGATAAGAGTTATTGTTAAAAGCAAGATGACATCTTTCAAAAATTTAAATTTGTGTCCAGAGGAGGTAAAATGTGGCTAAAAAGATACATATAATTAATCAAACAGTGAGCTTTGGAACCATTGATGAGAGAGGTAAAGAACACATCTCTCAATTTCACATCAATAGATGATCTGTGTGCCAAAAAAGTGCACAAAGAAGATACAACTGAAACAGGAAAAAAATATTTTTCTTAGCTTTCGTATTCCTGGCCAAGAGCTCAAAAAGTTTGCCATTCTCTGTGGACAATATGACAGAAGATCTGTTTCATATCAAGGTGTTGGCTGAACTTATGGAGAAAGTAGACAAAATGAACAGTAACTAATCACCAATTCCAGATGTTGTATGTCCAAGAGATCTAGGAGAATGTTTAGATGAAATACCTGAATTATGTAACTATGGTGTTCAACTGTTAGCTTAAAACAATTACGATGTTATAAGTCTAGAAAGTGGCTGATAATCCATCACATTTTAAGATTTCAGGGAACACCCAGGGACCTATCAAATAAAGAACAGAATTAGTGGGCATAGGTAAATACAGTAGCCTGTGGAAGAGGGAACTTAGATTTTGTAAAGAAAGGAATGGCCTCACTTTTCTGTTGGACTTTTTGGAGAAGTCAGCATGTATGGGGACAGGGGATATTTATTTGGCTTGGTCTATTCCAAAAGGCAATCGATAGCAACCCTCCCCAAAGGTTCAAGTTTTCTGTAGGAAGGAAGAAGGCATGTGAGATATTGTTCACATAGCATATGATGGATTAAAAGGTTAAAATGCAGAGAAAAATGGACTCTGCAGAGTTTTCAGAGAGTATTGGGACCTACAGCTATTAATTAAATGATGTGGACAAGAAGGTGTGAAGTGAACAAGTTTGTCGGTGATACTCATTGAATTGGACAAAGAAAGGTAAGGGCCAACTATGACAAAAAGCTGAAAGAATGACTAGGAGATACAATGGCAGACGAAATTCAGTGCAGATGCAGGCAAAGTTACAAAGTTAGGGAGAAATTGTTTTAATGTCATACAGTGTCAGATACCAAACTAAATATTGCCACTCAGCAGTGACGCTTTAGCTTTAAAGTATATACTCCCATGAAAACATAATTTCAAATCTCAACAATGGTACAAAAAGAAAATAGGATATTAGGAATTATTAAAATTATGATAAATTTTTTATTCCATTACTTAATCATATAATATACCTACAAGCTGAGAACTACTTGAGTCCTGGTCCTTTCCATTTCTAGAAGGACATAGCAGAACAGAAATGTAAAGGTGAGAGTGATGTTCTGGAGAAAGGAATGACTTCTGTACAAGGAATGATTATACAGACTAAGGTTTTGAGCTTGGAAATAGAGACTACAGAAGAAATACAGACTCGAGTGGAGCAGAGAAGATACAGGCAATGACTAATCACTAACTCTTCTAATACAAGAACTAGAGGGCACCAAGTGAAACTATTATGAAGCAAGTTCTAAACAAATGAACAAAGATATTTTTTTCATCCAGTGTAGACCTACGCTTTGGAACAGGTTGCCCTGTAATATTGTTCATGATAACATTTTATATTAGTTTATAGAGTGACTGACAAAAATATGGGTCAGAATCCATTTGGGACTACTAAATGCATTATTTCATAAGTAAGTACAACATATCAGAAAGCTCCTGATAGTTCATTATCAAGAACACTTAAATCCACAACAAGCCTGTTTTGTTCTTATTTTTTTCCCTTATGTTCCATCACTGACAACTATTGGATACAAAAGAGTGGGCCAAAGGACTCACTCTCTATATATCTCCATCTATGCTGTCATGTATTCATGACATTTTTTTGTTTAATGGAGTGCTACAGCTTGATTATGATTTTCTAAATATGATAATTCTTTTGGTATTTATTCTTTCTGCTTAGATTTGTCTCCTTTCTATCCAGGACAGTTCATTCTGTTTTTACCTATCTTGGTTTACTTTTGCTCTTTGTGGGTTTTGTTTCCAATTAAACAAACATGCTGCTTAGGCTATTTTAATAAGTTTCTTTATTTGATTACATGCTATTCTTACCTTTTTGCTGATTCTATTGACTAGAAAGAAGTACCTCAATGTTTCTAACTCTAATCACTTCTTAATAGCCATGCCTCATCAGTAGTCCGAGCCTTGCTGTTCTTATGTGAAAACAGTGGCTGAAAAATGAATTCTATTTTCTTTCCTACAAGCCTGTCTAACTTTACAATTTCAGATTTTTATTTTTTTTTACTGCAGTCCATCTTCTATAAACTGTAATCTTTTTACAGGCAGTTGACACTTTTTATCCTAAGTGTTATGGTTTGTCAACACTTTCCTCGAAAAGCAGCTTCTAAACAATCAAAACCAGTCTTTTATAAATCTTAATAAAAATTCTCTTCATTAATGTAACCTGAAGTCCCTTCTATAACAAAATGATTCCACTTTCCATACTACTGCCGAAATGAATTATTTTAACCAGCAACAACTCTCGAGGCCTTTTCAAAAAATGTGTATTAAGATAAATAAGAAAACACAGTTCCTGACTGAAAGAGTTTAGATAATAAATTATAACTGTATTCTCAATTTGCAAAACAACTGACCTCCCATGATGAGGTGAATTCTTCTGTGCATTTACACTAATAAACAGCTTACTTGTTTTCATATTCATTGCTATGTTTTCTGAATCAAGTACTCTGCACTAGTGGTGAAGTGCTTATGATCAGTCTGTGCACCAGTAGAAGTACATCCTACCTGAGGTCAAGAACATCTGTGACAGGCGATCAGTCTGAACTGTGACATGACATGCTTCAGTCTTCAGTTTCATTATTATTTTAGTACTGTGATTCAGAACTACATTGAGTCACATCCAGGGGTGGCAAGTCTGCAGTTCCCTTTGACAAAAGGTTCCACTATTGAGATATCTTCTCAGAAACCATTTCCAAACATACGAAAAGCAAGAAGGTGATAGGGAGTAGTCAGCCTGGATTTATAAACAGGAAATCATGACTGTTCAACCTGACAGCCTTCTATGATGAGATGACTAGCTTGCTTATATGAGGGGAATGGACTCTCAGCATGTTTGCAGATGATACAAAACCGAAAGGAGTGACTGACAAACCAGATGACTGTGCTGCCTTTCAGACCTCGACAGGTGGGAGAAATGAGCCAACAGGAATCTCATGAAGTTTAACACAAGGATATGCCAAGTCCTGGTCCTGGGGAGGAATAACCCCAGGCACCAGGACAGGCTGGGGCCGACTGTCTATAAAGCAACTTTGTAGGAAAGTACCTGTAGCTCTTGGTCGACACAAAGTTGACCATGAGCCAGCAATGTGCCCTTGAGGCAAAGGCGGCCACCAGCTTTCTGGGCTGCAACAGGCAGAGTGTTGGCAGCAGGTCAAGGGAGGTGA
>VZTL01040360.1:146-11173 GCA_013400535.1 Scopus umbretta
GGCGGGAGGGAGGGGAGCAGGGGCTGTTGCGGAAGCGGGGCAGATGCTGCGGGCCCTGGGAGGAGCTTTGGCCAGGTCGGTTCCCGTGCGGGTTGGGGCGTCTCGCTGGGGTGCCAGGGCAGCAGCTGCCCGCTGAGAACGCGGGGACAGCGCGCCTTGCGGGGAGCGAGGCCGGTTAGGCCGGGGGTGCGTGGGGAGGAGAGCGGCTGCGCAGCGCGCAAGGCCTGGGTTGGTTTGGGTACCTGTTTTGGCAGAAGATTGGGAGAAAAGTTTCAGTCGGGTGTTGGAGGCAGCTCGGCGCAGGTGGAGGAAGAGCACTGTTGCAGAGAGGCGATACAGAGAAAGATGTCGGGGAGGAGGTCTGTTTTCCGGACCATTCCCGACCCGAGGAGCCTAGGCTTGGTTTGTGGGATGCCCACGTAGCCAGAGCGGGCTGGGGAACGAGGAATGCTGCGTGGCGTGTCGCAGGTGCAGAGCTGCAGCACGTGAGATGTAAACGTGGAAGGGGGTGGCTGGCAGCTTACGCTGGGTTTTGAGAAGCGGTGGAGAGCTGCAGGTCCTGAGCGGGCAGGGCTTGGAACTGCAAGTGTTCCCCTACCCTTCCGGGGAAACCGTGTGTATGTGGGAGACAGGGTGCTGTTAGCTTCAGCGCTAAAAGCGTGACGGGATAAGGTGAACGTTGCTGCGAACCAGCCAAAGAGCTGGAACTGCGGGGACTGTTTTTTTGCCCTGGGCAATAAAAACCACGGTTGAGGATTTGTTTGTAGGGAAACCCTGTTTTGGAATGAGCTTTGGGAAAACTACAGAGGAAGTTTTTGGGGTAGCGGATGCCATCTCACTCTGCTTCCCATGGGGATATGCAGCAGAAGTTACTGAGGTTAGCATCAACAGTTAAACCGAGCGGTAGCGGCACGAAGTTGTGCCAAGGAGAGTGCATCAGGAGAGTCACGCTGGCAGCGAGGTTGGCTGGGCGCTGGGACAGTTTTCCAGCGGGGAAGCGGTGGAACGGTACGGGGAGGGGAATCGAAAACTGCGCTGGCTGCTGTTCGTACAGTGCTGGGTCACTGGGGAGATGAGTATTTGTTTACAGGAACGTTTGCGGGCCACGGTCACGAGCCAGACTCCTCGTGTGTTAGATGCTGTTCAAAAAGTGTAATAGGAAGTAATTCTCTGTGCTGCTGCCCTTGGAGCGTCTCCTGTTTCTTCACTTTTTTTGGCTCTGTGTGAAGCAGGCAGAAATTGTTCCGAATAGACCAGATTGGACTAATATCAGTCTTTCTCCACCTCTCTAGGTATCAAAATGAGTTCCATGCTGACCCGTGCCATCAGAAACCTCCCTGCTTCCTCAGCATGGGCTGCCAGGGTCTGTAAGTATCTTTATGTTTGTTAAAAGCTTGAATCGGTAGGTCATAAAGTTCTGGTGTAAGCGCTGGGTTTGGTATGGATGCTTGTATCTCTGTTCTGTTGTCATCTTAAAGATGACAGTGTGGTTTTTTTTTTAATAACTAATTCCATTGCTGCCATATTTGTCCCTTCCCACATGAGATGTGGGAGGAATCTCATGTTAAGGGGTAACACGAACTGTGTCGTTTTCATGAACAGAGTGAACTAAAAAAATACCTCACAGGTGTTCAGGCGCTGTTGTCTTACTTTGACATGATCTTATTTTTTTTAACAGTTCTTACAGAAATTAGAAATGTTTTTCACATTTCAGGTTTGACAGGCCCTATTTTTTTTGTTTCCTGTTTTTCAGTTGCTCGATCGCTCAGCGGCTCTCCGCAGTTACAAGCCGCAGGTAAAGCGAAAACCCCAGGAATCTCAGTGGCTCTCTGTTCTTGAAGACTGTTTTTGAAGCCACCTCCCTTTCCCAGAGCCTCATTCGACCTAAGTCTCAGGAACGCGCTGCAGCCAGCTTTAGCTGGAGTGCCCCTCAGACGTTTGCAAACAAGTGAAATTACAGGCAAACCGCTGTTCGCAGCAGAGCCCTCTCAACCTCTGCTTGCCCCTCGCTCCCGGCCGCTGTGCCCAGTCCAGCGCTCACGTCCCACTGTCACCTGATAGATTGCTATTTCTAGAACCTGAACGGAGAGGCTAAGCTCGGGGTTTATAAGCTCTCCGGGCATAACCAGGTCGCTTGCCCTGAGCGGGGGGGGATTGTCCCTGACAAGGAGAAGGTCGTGGAATTAGCTCTGAAGGCCAGCGAGACCAGTAGGAGGCGCGGGTCTCGGTGGAGCCCCTGAGCGCGCACAGTTAACGAGGGTTTTTAGCTGTGGCCCTTAGTGAGCGGTCGGGGTGATCCGGGATTCGTTGGGGAGGGGGGTGCTCAGGTGATAATGACTTTGAGCTGCCTGGATTTTGGAAACCGGCCTAGGCAGCAGCTCCCCCTCGCCTCCTTGGCTTTGCGCAGAGAGCCTTACACAACTCGGGAACAGTGCTGGAGTTTCATAGCGGTGCTCGCGCTTGCTTGAGCACAGTATTTAGCTGGACTTAATCTGCTTTTCTGTGTCTTTGTCCTTTTCCTGCTAGTACAAGGAGCTGCCCCATGCTGCCGCCTGTGCTCGTTAAGATTTGCGGGCCTGGTTGCATTAGGAAATTCTCAATGAGCTCTTTGTTAATCATTGCCCCAGAAGAGCTCTGACAGTGGCCTGTTGAACGGTACCGTATCATGCCATGCTTTGTCTTGAACCCGAGATGCTCGGTCACCTTACAGAGAAGTAGCAGGTTACCCACAGCAACTACATGCACTCTTCTTGCTACTGCTTTGCTACAGGAGTGAAAGCTGGTTGACTCTCAAACTGTGTTTTGATTTACCTTGAATTATCTCACCTTTACTGTGCAGTAGGAGCACATACATAGGCAGTTACTGTGGAAGGTAGGTTGCTGTTTGCAGTCCTTGCTGCTCCCCAAGTGTGAGACCGTATGAGATCTTACTCAGGCTTGGAATTCGCTCTGCCTCATTCACATTCCAAGCTGTGCAGCAGTTTTAGGGGTGTCTCTTCCTGCAGCACTCTTGTCAGTGGTAATGGAGCCTGGGAGTTGTGTGCCTTTATTCTCGGCTCCGCTGTTGCCTCAGTGGAGCTATAGGTGAATCTTTCTGCCGACGGGGGACATACCGAGTTGTTAAATCATTTTTCACAGATCACGTAATTAACCAGGCAGAGACAAGATTACAGCTTGAGTGTCCTGCCTACTCTGCTTTTCACTTAGGCACCAAAAGGGGACAATTTCCCTAGTTTTCTAGTAGTTTTAACAGAATCTTACTTTAAGCTTGCTGGTGGTGGTGTTAACATCACTTGTCTCTTAGCAGTCCAGCCTAAGAGTAAGAAGACCTTAGCCAAAAGTGGTGTGAAGAATATCGTTGTGGTAGAGGGCGTCCGTATTCCGTTTTTGCAGTCTGGCACCTCGTAAGTATAAAACAAGAAGAAGATAACCTGCTAACTTGGTTAATAGCAGAACCTGGCCGTGAAAAAAGTTGGTTTACTTTTTCATTTTAATGTAGTTGTTCTAATGCCTAAAAGTACTAAAACGGCAATGAGTTAGACTGCTACAGTTATTCCAGCTTACCCAGTGGTTTGAAGAAGACTGCCCATATATATGAATTCTGAGAAGAATGGGTGCGTGTCCAGAGGAAGCTGCTGGTGAATCTACAGCAGATAAAGCAAAGAGTTTCACAAACCTAGTGGGACGGGTGCAGAGAATCTGCTGTACGCTTCCTTCCCTAGCACCAAATTCACAGCTGAATTAGGACCAGACATGACTCTTAGGATGGGCAGGGGCTTTCTTTATTCTGTTACTGCTGCTTTTCAATGTTTCTAGTACAGCAATGGTGTGCTGACCTATACACAGGTGGTCTTCACCACCTGGGGTATGAAATGTTTGATTATAAATGCAGTGGAGCATGTCTGGTATGTCACCGGTTCTGTGCTGCTGGTGTGTGCTTACAGTGGTGAAGCGGATGACATCTGCATCGGTTTCTGACACTCCTGAGTTTCTGCCTCTCTCCTTTAAATTCCAGGTATGCGGATCTTATGCCACATGACTTGGCAAGAGCAGCCTTGCAGTAAGTAAAGCGAATACTAGAAAGGCCCAGAAAACTCTCTCATGTTGGAACTGTTGGTATGGTGGCTTCAACAGGTTCGGAAGCCAAGGCTCTAGCTTTGCCTCTGGATGTTATGATGTCAGAATACTTCAAATTGGGGAAGATAATGCCAACTGTTTCTGGGGGGTGTAGAGCAGTTGCTTTTGTGAAATTACGCAGTCATTTAGCGTGATATTATTGCCACGATTAGTTGTAGTCCGTGGTCAATTACACTTTTCACTGAGTACGTATGCACACAAGGTGATGCCTTCTGAACTAGGGGCAGAAGATGTGGCTCCGTTGTTGCCTTGTTCTCCAGCCAAACTGGTGGAAAGAGGATGTTTGAGGGCTGTGACAAGGTGACTGCTTACGTGGCGCAAATTCTGTTTGTTTTGGTCTTCTCCTTAGGGGGTTGCTGAACCGGACCAGTGTCCCGAGGGACGTTGTTGATTACATTGTTTATGGCACGGTTATCCAGGAGGTGAAAACGAGCAATGTTGCCAGAGAGGTGGGTTATGTGCAGCGTTTTCCCCGAGAGTCTGATTTCTGCAACTAGTGTGAAGATGACAAACACTTGCAAAAAAGAGATTTCCAGTAGTATGGTTCATTTAAACGTGATTTGAGAGCATGAACTAGTTGTGCAGCATTGTCTGTCAAATAACTGTATGGGACTCGGCCTCCTGTTGAGATCTGCTGTAGATCAAGTGCGTTTTAACGCTGTGAAGCTGCTGCTCGATTCTTCCCTGAAAGGGAAGCTTTTGCTAACGATTGCTGATTGCTCAGCTCTAACTATCAGTTGGACTCAAATGCTGGCTTGTCCGAAGTACTTGAGAGGACCACAGCGTGCTGTGATAGATTGCTTTGCTGTGGTATTTATTTTTCTAGCTGGCTGATCAGATGCAGCTTTCGAATGATTTGCAGTGGAGTAGCTTAGCTGCCCTTTTTTCTGGCAGTCAGAAAACACAATTCGCACGTTACACGCAGCAAGAAGCTGGTCCCCTGAAGTAATGTTACAGAGGCGGCATGTGATTTCTCTGTAACCTGGAGCCTCCGCTGTTCTCTGCAACTGGGCAAAACCATGATGTAACCTGGGCTGGAAGGACTGAGCAGGTTATGAGGCTCTCCAGTTCCATCAGCAGTTTTAGCCTTGTATATGCAAATACTTGTTTTGGTCACCTGCCAGTCGGATGAGGCTGTGCTGTAATTTTTAACTTGGGAACAACTGTTGAACTTTGAACGAGTTGGCCACGTCTCAACTAGGGAAGGTCTCGCTGTGAGCAGTTCTCCCGTGATGGGAGGCCGTGCTCTCGGCTGGGTCAAATGGGACGCCGCTTTCTGAACTGCAGGAAGCGTTTTCTGTTCTGCCTGAAGCAAGTCACTGCACCTCGTACTGAGGGGTCTAAATAACTTTTCACCTACCGCCTTTGCAAATACGGTGAAGCAAAGATGACGTCAGGTAGTTGGAAGCTCTTTTGAAATTGTGAGCTGTGTGATTGGTTTGTCCCTTTATTAATGGGGGGCTAGGGATTGTCTGCGTAACGCGAGCGAGAGCCCTGGCAGCTGGGAAGTCTCCTGTTCCCAGGGTCTGGGGATGGGAAGAGCTCTGAGTCCGTCGAGTAAAAGATGTGACTGTTAAAACCCATCCTTTGTTGCTCACAGGCTGCCTTGGGAGCGGGTTTCTCTGACAAAACTCCAGCCCATACAGTCACCATGGCTTGCATTTCTTCAAACCAGGCTATGACCACAGGTATGTTGGCTGGAAGAACAAGCTGTGGCTTTGAGAAGGAGCTTAGCAACTCCTCTACTTCCCTCACCTGAGTTGCATTGCTTAGTGAATATAAATAAGCACCTGAAGAAATTCTGGTATGGAAGGAAAGTTTTCAAACCAACAAAATATAATGTAAATAGAGTGTCTGCTGCAGACCTGCCAGCAGGCCCTCTGCATTCTGCGATAGTGCCCGTGTTAGCTTGGGAGGTAAAGGCTGCGTCATGATAAAGGGGTTGCTACCTGTCAGGCTACTTTCATCTTTGACGTAGACTAAACAGGGCAAAAAAATTGAGACCTGGTTACTGTCCTGCATCAGCGGCGATCTTCTTCTCCCAGCTGAGAAGTGGAAGCAGAGTTACAGAACTAGCATGATTCAGAAAATGTCTGTTCAACCTGCTCAGTCTTTGTTAAGCGCATGTTGTGTAACTCGGCCAAAGCCAGAGGCTGGAGAAGGAAATAACAGCATCCAAGGCACTCGTGGGGTAAGTGTCACTTCCCCCCCAGCTCTCATGGGAAACTCTGTCTCGTTCTGCAGGCGTGGGTATGATTGCAGCTGGACAGTGCGATGTCGTCGTAGCGGGGGGTGTGGAGTTAATGTCGGATGTTCCCATTCGTCACAGTAGGAAAATGAGGAAGACTATGCTCACTCTTAACCGAGCCAAGACCTTGGGCCAAAAGCTCTCCCTGATTTCCAAAATTCGCCCTGACTACTTTACTCCTGAGGTAATTTTTTTTCAGACATTTAGATATTTAAGCTAAACTCTTGCATAAGGAGATGTAAAACAAGTTGGTTTAGGTAACTTCTTTTTTTTTTTCCCCTCAATGGAGAGGATTTAACCAGGCTGCCTGTGGCTCGCCTTGTTCGGATCTTTGTCCTGTGCTTTAGGTTAAAACTGCAGTTGATTAATGCATCTCAGGGCATTTGTGACTCTGCTTTGTCTTCTTACCTGTTGGTCTTCAGTAAACCTAACTTACTTCAAAACCTCCCTCTCCTTCTGCAAGACCTAGACAAACTGTGGTGGAGACTACAAAAGTACAAGCTTTTTCCCATAAATACGAGACTTATGCAAGGGTCCTAAAGGATTAGAAGAATTGTTATTTCCTAAATAGTAGAAGCAACATGCTTAATATCGGAGAGGAATATCCTCAGTATATTGTTTGATTAATGCATCTTAAATCTGCCTTATGATTCCCTCTCCCAGCCACGTCCTGCCAGGTGCTGAATGTGTTCAGCTCCTGTCTTTGGGCCCCGATGAGAATGGTTCATGTCAGGAGTCTGCTGTAGAGGGAGCCACTCTTCTCTGTCGTGGAGGTCATGAGAGAGGTGAATATGGGTGGTGGAGGTGGAGATGGGAAGGAAAAAACGCTTCCTTCCTTACCACCACCGAGCTCTTCATGAGAAAACCCTGTGCATCTGTGCCGCTGCTGGCTGCCTTCAGCGTGAGTGCAGCAAAGCACAGTGTACATGCAGCAGAGATGAGATCCAAAGCCTAAGTAAGATAGGAAAATTGCGGACTTGCATGTGTGCAGGGATTTCCCGTCTGCTGCTGGAAGAATACAAGCTCAGCTGAACTCACTTGCTGTCTCTGGTTTTGCTTGAGGGGGTATTTGACAAGGAGTTTTAAGGTCCCAGGATGTGTTGTTTCACCTTGGCCCAAAAAGTCCGCTCGCCCTCCATGGGGGAGTCCTTGTTCAGTGGACGAGGCAGCTGCTCTGTGTCTGCATCTGCAAATCCAGTGCGGTTCTTGAACCCCTGGAGTAAGCAGCAGTCTGGATCTCTTTTTTTTAATCCATTTTTTTCTGAAATCTTTGAACATGATGGTTCCTCTAATATGTTTGACCAAGTCACTTCTGGTATGGTTACCACGTGTTAATGGCATAGCTCTAATATTATCTGCTCTACTTAATAAATGGAAGAGCCTCACTGCCTGACTGTGCAGGGCTTAACCAACTTCTGAACTTCATGTAGCTGCCCAGGGACAGGGGTTTCTGCGTCCTGGCTTTATTTTTCTGTTTTGTAGCTCCCAGCTGTGGCAGAGTTCTCCACCAGCGAGACTATGGGGCACTCTGCCGATCGTTTGGCTGCTGCCTTTGCCGTTTCCCGTCTGGAGCAAGATGAGTATGCCCTCCGTTCACACACGCTAGCCAAGAAAGCCCAGGATGGAGGCTTGCTGCTTGATGTGGTACCCTTCAAAGTGCCAGGTAAAACTGCACGTGTTTCATTGCTAGCATGCACTAGTTCAATAAAGAAATGTTTTATTTAGGAAAGCAGGGGGAAGTACTGGGGTCAGATTCATAACGTTCTGTCTGTCTGATAGGGATTTTTACTCTTTGATATGCCGTCTGTTTTACCCTGGAAAACTACTGTCATAGGGGCATGTTTCTAAACATGCATATTTAAATATATAAACATACCCTTGCATCGCTAAACTTTGTCATACCCGCCTCCCATCTATGCTAGTGCAACGACAGAGCAAGGGAAGTCAGAATGGCTGGACCAAGAATCCCTCTGCTCTTTCAGTCAGGCAAGAGAACCCATTTTTACACCCCAAGCTATTAACAACAAATAGAAAGCCTAATAAAATCCCGGTCTGATAAATCAGGTGCTGGATAGGAAGAGCTGAAATGTGATCCGCTTGGCAGACTCCAGCTCACGAGGCCTCACGGTTGTTGCCTGGGTATGAAACAGCTTGGGGAGAAACTTCAAGCTGTCCTTTCTGTGGCCTGATTTCCACCCTCGTCCTCCAGCAGCCAGTGGGCACGCTTTGGTCTCGCTAGTAATTTTGGGCACTTCACTCTGTAGTTAGTTTCCTAGAGGGTCCCTACGTTTATAGAGCCGCAGTTACATATAGTCTTTATACTGAAGTTGGTGCTTTTTGCTAACTGGCTTACTTCAGGAGTCAGTATGGTTGAAGGTACATATAGTTGGTTCTTCCCAGTGCTCTTACTTCCTCAAAACTTGGCACATAAGCATGTATGGATTTAGGCTCGGTTGTCCAATTTGGGCTGTATAATCCGAATTTAAGTTCTTTTATCAACTGGGTTTTCTGTGTGGTAGTTTTTTCTTACAGTAAGTAGACTGCAGCGCTTTTATTTTTGCAGTCTTCAGAGAGAAAGTAATGCAGCTTCTATTTTTAAGAGCTATTTTTTACCCATGTTAAGTATTCTGATGCCATGAATGGATTTTCCCTTTTTTCCTCTTCCCACTTGTCATAAAAAGCACAGTTTTCTGATTTTATCCCCCTCCCCCGACTCCTGATGTGCAAATTCATCTATGTTGCTGACTTTCTTAGTTTAAATATGCTTTTTTCATCAACAGGCAGAGATACAGTTACCAAGGATAATGGGATCCGTCCTTCCTCAATGGAGCAGATGGGCAAGCTGAAGCCGGCTTTTGTCAAGCCATACGGAACTGTCACAGCTGCCAACTCCTCCTTCCTGGTAATGCCTGTTCCCATCCCTGTGTGAGCCAGAGGGGAAAACTGTGCGGTTTACCCTCTGCCTCCCGTAGGCACGTAGATGAAGGTGGTAGAATCTGTGGGAATGAGCGGTCTCCTTTGTAATATTGCCCGCTTTTGGAATTTTTAAGGGTAACTTTGAACTTGAACTATAATCTGGTGAACTTGGGTACCGGATTGTATCGTGTTAAAGTCAATAACTAAACCCCTGAAGTTTGGGTCTGTCTTACCGGTTTGCTTTTCTGTAGCTGCCCTGTGAGGTTGGTCATTCAAAGGCACGTGTAGAAATTCTGTCCCAGGATGGGATTGATCACATTGTACGTCTAAAGTTAGTAGTTTTAGTCTAAACTTGTCACTTCCAGGCTTGCCCTGTAATTCACAGAGGGGAGGGAGTGATTTCTCTAGCACATCTGCCATGAGCTCTCTTCTGCGTATGCTCCTTTTTCTCTCTGTAGTGCTTTTAAAAGAAGCTTTGTTCTAGATGCTGAAGTCTAAGGGTAGTTGTGGGGATTAGCTGAGCTGTATCTGAGCCCCCGTTCCTGAGACTCGGGGGAAGGTGACTGCCACTGAAAGCCTCCCGCAGAGGGCTCGAGGTGACCGTCTTAGAATTGAACCATAGAATCATAGAATTGTTAAGGTTGGAAAAGACCTCTGAGATCATCCAGTCCAACCATCAACCCCTCCCCCCCAAAAAAAACCCCACAAACCATCAAACAAAAACAACAAACAAACAAACCAACAAAAAACCAAACCACCATGCCTGCTAGACCATGTCTTGAAGTACCACATCCACACGGTTTTTGAACCCCTCCAGGGATGGGGACTCCACCACCTCCCTGGGCAGCCTCTTCCAAGGCCTCACCACTCTTTCCGTGAAGACATTTTCCCTCATATCCAATCTAAACCTCCCCTGGCGCAACTTGAGGCCGTCTCCTCTCGTCCCATCGCTGGTTCCTTGGGTGAAAAGACCAAGACCCCCTCACTGCCCCCTCCTGTCAGGGGGTTGCAGAGAGCGACCAGGTCTCCCCTCAGCCTCCTCTTCTCCAGGCTGAACACCCCCAGCTCCCTCAGCCGCTCCTCACAGGACTTGTTCTCCAGGCCCTTCCCCAGCTCCGTTGCCCTTCTCTGGACACGCTCCAGCACCTCAATGTCTTGTTCCTGCACGCAGCCCTGACAGATTCTTGCATGTTTAAAAGGCTCTTTCACAGTTTGTGACGAGCACGTCAAAGGAATCCAGTAACTACTGCTGAGGGTCTTTCAGCAGCAATGCTGTTTACTCCTTAGCATTCTTGGGGACTTACAAAAGCCTGGTAATGCCACAGCCTCGGTGTTAGGAACAGCTGAAACACTGTTGGTGTGCTCTGTGCCGCAGGTCTGTAGGCCAGCTTAGGCTATTACCCCAGAAAGGAGTGTTCACGTGCCAAAGCCATGAGGTTCATTTTGGCAATGTGGTGAGCCTGTGGCTTGAGTCATCCCAGAATTACACTCTGGTTTTGGGATGGAGCTGAGCAGACAGGTGAGTGTTTGGGGTAACCAGCTTGTCCTCAGGACTGGCAGGGCAGTTAGGCACCTCTGTCCTGTTTGAAACCAGGGGGAGTTGTAGGTCTGGGCTGTAAGGAAGTGCTTCAGCAATGTGTGTGCTAACATTGTTCGGAGATCATCCATCCGTCAGCTCAATCATAGATTCATCACAGAATCGGAGAACACCAGGTTGGAAGGGACC
>VZTL01040361.1:13513-25138 GCA_013400535.1 Scopus umbretta
GGGGGGGGGGAGAACGGGACAAGCTAACAAAAATCTGTCAAACAGTATTAAGTCCTCATGTGTCAAAACTTCCACCTTCGGTATTAGGACAGAATGTAGCTGTGCTCGATTCATTTACAGAATTGGTACCAACACAACAAAATCCCACCACAAATACCGACAAGATAAAAGTTTTCTTCTTTTCCAACAAGGACACACGAGTGCAGTCATGGCAAAGGCAAACTTGAAAAGCTGACAAGACTACGCAAAACTCATTTAAAACTCTGATTAAAAGGCAACAGCTCTTATCCAGTCCCGCAAGAACTAGTCACCCAAAGCTAACTAGGCTTCACTGCATTTCACTTCAGAGCTTCTGCAGTTTCAAAGGCTCTTTTCTGAATGATCCCACCTCGCACGTTCTTAGGGCCTTCAGAGATTAAATGTGTTACTGCAGCAGCATCGTGCTGATGCTAAACGTTGAACCATCATGACAGGCCAAAACCAAATCAAGAGGGTCATGCCACTTGTCAAACCCTTCCTCCCCAAGGTGAATACTCTTCAGGTCAGTTCATTTGTGTGTTAGTTGCCAAGGTATCATTTTGCTTTGGTTTTTAATTCCTTAGATAAGAGGATATGATTCTACAGAAGTTGCTGAGATATCTTTTCAGAGCAATCCTGAGCAAGCACTATTAGGTAATTAATGTGAGTTTAAGTACATTCTGGGAGGTTTGAAAGGCACAAGCAACACTTTAAACACCTAGTTCTAGGCAGATAGATGAAAAGACACATTCCCAGGGGAAGTCCCTGGACCAGCCAGGTATCCGAGAGAAGTCAGGAAACACACGCACACACACACTTCAGAAAGGCAGCCACAGGGATGCTGCTGAACATGCTGCAAGGACCTACGGAGAATTTCACATCTCTACCTGGTTTCCCCAAAAGCACCCTTTAATCATGTCAGAAGCCCCATCTTTGAAAGATGGAGCTATCAAAACCAACCACACAGTATGATACAAAGCTGCTGTTTGAGACATTCACAGTTTGTTAACAGGAGTCAAGGAGTCATCCCATTTCTCCTGTTCTCGGGAAATGAAGTCAAGACCTGCATATTCTTCAGATGCACTAAAGTAAACTGTGTGGTCTATTGAACTGTACAGCTGGCACATTGTTCTGTGGAATACATGAACATCGTATTACAAGGATCAGTTTACCCATCGCACACACAACACCTGTCCTCCTCTCTGAATAGATACATTGAAGTACAGCTTTTTTTTTTTTTTTTGTAGGTTACATATCACTATGCAATCAGCAGATGACAGGACAAGCACCTAGTCCCGAAGCTTTCATCACAGGCTCTCCCAGTACCCCAAAGAGCCAGGGGACGCAGTGCGGACACCCCAGAAGGAGCCCAACACGAAGCCACACGGAGCCACCCACACCTCCATGTCCTCTGAGAAAGGGACCCTCTGGGAAGCCCAGCACCAACGCCTCTGACCTAGCTCTGCAAGAGCTGCTTCCTACCTGGAAGTATGCCCACGTGGTACACACCTGGCTATAAACTGCCCCACGCTTCAAATAACGTAAATTACACGTCTACGTGTCATAGCCCTGGCTCTCCTTTGGAGCAGGCTCTGCTACTGGGTGGATGATCAAACACACCGGTTTACAACTCCCACCTAGGGACACGGGACATCCTGAACCTGCTGATGCACCCAGAGAGCCAAGAGCCTGCACTGTGCAAACATGGGATCCCAGCGGCAACCGG
This sequence comes from Scopus umbretta, assembly GCA_013400535.1. Lineage (NCBI taxonomy): Eukaryota > Metazoa > Chordata > Aves > Pelecaniformes > Scopidae > Scopus > Scopus umbretta. The sequence continues at coordinate 15,258 of VZTL01040361.1, forward strand.
TATTAAAAGAAATGACTGAACAATTTGGGTCTGAGCAAAAGCGTTATTTTAAAACCAATTGTTATCATTTCTACTGCATACGTGGAAGCTTTTTGCTCTGTTCCCTTTGTACATACTATAAAAAGATAGTTTTGAACAGTTTATTGTTTTTAGATCATATATTGAATTCTTTTGTACCGAGTCATAGTTTCGAAAGGACCGATTAGGGCACCGATAGTAAATGACTGCAGAAAGGTTACCAATTGTGTTGTGAACTGACCTGCAAAGAGGAAGTAAAATTACAAAAAACAATAAAAGCTACCAATGAATTGGCAAATTAAGCTGTTTAGCTCATGGCTTAGCCTGGTATAACTGCAAAGCTCACCTTCACTTGATCTTGAACTATGTTCAAATTCAACTAAGTCCTTTTTTTAAAACACCTTGAACCTGCTTACTCTCAGAGGAAACCACCAAATATTTTGCAATGTGTATGTGCAGCTAGGTTAGTATTTTCAATCATTAGCCACATTATTTAAATATTGAGATGGCTGCACAAAGCACACTTCCCAGTTGCCTGAGCCTTATGGTAATCCATTTGGACAGCACAAGTAATAACATTTGTTTCATAGTCTCTTTCACGAGCCAGAAAGGCAGACTTGTTAAATATTTGAAGTTGGATGAGGAAAAAAAAAAAAAAAAAAGGATAAAACAGCTTTAACTTTAAAGCGTGCCACAACCAATTTTCAAATCTACCCCTGCCCAAGCATGTAGCTGTTAAGGTTTTGTTTTTTTATAATAAGATTAGCAGCTTTATATTGCATTAACTACCAAAATACACAGATTTCTCATCAACACGCACAGTTCCTGTTGGCAGAACAGCACTCCCAGATCACAGATGTAAGGCTCACCTGGGCACCTCACAGAGACCTGAAGCAGAAGATCAACGCACATCTTCATCCCTTTCATGTACAGTTTTCCTACGGAAGCATACCCTTCGCTGCAGCAACAAGGGCAAGCGAACATGCATGTATCACTAGCTGGCAGTTTCACTAATGTAATGAAGAGCAGGGACACTTTCAGTAAGGCCGAGGCTCCAGTGCGGGGGGGAACCCAACAGCTTAGTGAAGCGTATTTCCCCATTAGCTTCTTTGCCACACAGTCGCATCGCTGGACTCTGTAAGTTCTATCTGTAGCAAGAAGACTTGGGAAAAATACAATTCTTATGTCTTCACAAAAATAAAGTGCTTTATGGACTAAGACAACTGCCCAAGTATGCCGCTTCAGTACAGCAAATCGCCTGGTTTAATTTTATATGCAACTCTTGTGACACAAATTTTCTTAATTACAAAAAAAAAATCTCATATGGAAGAGAGTGTCCTGGCTCCCAACCTCTCCCTAGAAACGTGACCATCAGCATTTCTCTACAGACTGGTAAGAAGGCATGGGGGAATGCTCCTGAAAGGCCCACTATGACTGTGGTGAGGTCTCAAGGAGTAGATGCTTTCTACTGAAGAATTAACCTTTATCAGACATTTATACTTTATTGCTACAAAGGGTGCAGAAGAATAGGGTCCATGCACGGGTGTACTAACAGTAGGTGGTCACTAATACCACTATCGATAAATTCAACATCAGACCCAAGTTCCTGAATAGATATTCCAACACCTTTCCACCGGCTGTCTGGATGGGAACAGTTCACAAGAGCAATCATACAGTGAAAATCCCTTTCACAGCCTTCAAAACCATCTTGCTGTACAGCAAGACCTACACCGAAGAGACTACTGCTAGCTTAAACCAAGAATTCTACTGGAACTCATATGATGCAAGATCCTAAGAAAGTCTGAAACTTCTGCACTACCACTTGAAGGTGAGACTAATTAGCTATAGGTATTTATTACCACCTTCATCATTTTCTTAAGGCTACACTAATCAGCAGAAGGTACTTTCCCCAGAAGGAAGAAAAGTGAGCTTTAACAAGGCAACGAATAAGGATATTAAGTTTGGTGAGCAATCAGACTAAAAGGTCAAGAACCCCTTCCTGGAAGAAACAGGATTACAATAAAAGCGAGGTTTCTCTTTTTAATTAAAAAAAAGCTGTGACCAGGAACAAAAACAGGACAAAGCTATTGAATATAAATACTTAAAGTATGTTACAAAAATGCAGCATTTCCAACACTGCTCTCCACTGCCAAGCCTGGAGTAGAACAGGTAATCCAGGTCCCTCAGCTTCTTGCTGCAACAGAAACGCTCCCCCTTCTACTTTTGGACAGCCCAATCTAAGCTTTCCAGAAAGAAAGGAGAACTCGGAGCAAAAAATAATGCTCTGGAAGTAAATTTGTTGTTCTTTAATTTTTAAAGCAAACAGCCAGTTACAAATCAACGTTAAACATCGCTAAATTGAAGTGACATTTCACTAGAAGACATTTTGTCATCACAAAGGTTCGTTTTCTGAGTAATGAACCGCTGCAAAAGTATTTAACCTGTTGCCTTGAAGTTGCACAATACCATAAAGAAAAAAAAAAGAAAAAAGAGACACTCACATACAAACATAGGCACATACAAACATATGCACAATCAAACATTTTCTCCTGTTATTAACACAGGCATATCTTTTTATTTGTATGGTTTCTTGTTTTCATTTGTACTCTCATATTGCCGTGGGATCCCGGATAAGTCTCTCTCCCTAGGTAAAAAAGCATCAGTTGCACTTCCACTCTCTAGATCACGAGAGACTCAAGCTGTTCCAATACATCGGCGGTGGCAAATTTCCATGCATTCTTAAGTGCACCAGGCTACCGATTCGGATTATACTCAAGTCTTCAGTGCTTTAAGACTGCCACCTTACGTTGCGGGATGGAGTGACACCCTCCTTTTGTACAAGGCAATGCACTTGGGAAGCTTTCAGTTCCCATTTAGGATGATGCAGACTAAAGAGACTGCTCACCCAGCTTTGAATTTTGCAAGATTTCTTAGGGTCCCGATCCTTTACGCACAGGAACAAACTCACCACCTACTTCCCTCTGTGGTGGCGATACAACACGAGAGCTCCAGAGATCGCAACCACAGTTCTGCAGCCAAAGCTGAAAGCCAGGGTGGAAGTTACCTCGGTCCTTTAGTGCCCTGCCTCAGACACCTGCGCTTCCCCAAGGAGCCTGTTGCACCTTCTAATGTAGTGACTGCTGATCTAGTTCTCAATAAATCAGAAGTAGAGATATAGATTTTGTCTACTATGGCTTTTTTTTATTATTATTATTAAACCTAGGGATCTCTCACACGCAGCTGAGACACACTGCTGCAACGAGTGCATATAATTTAAGGACTGAAAGGCTGCCACTGTTCAAAGAGTAAACTACACTAAAAGGAAAGAAAGTTGATCACTCTCCTGACATGAGTCAAGCTGCCCTTCGAAGTCATTTTTCAGATTTCACGAGGACAGAGGAGTGTCAAGGGTCTTGCTTGTCTGTTTTTCTTTTAAACCTGCGCTTCTTCCTGATCTTTTCGTTCCCAGTTCTTAACTTTCTCCGTTTGTAGGGACAGACACAGCACATGGCAGAGGCAATCGCAGCAGCCTGTCCATCTGTTCACAGCTGGGTGTTATGACCTGTGCCCTGATGTATTTTTCATGTAGCACTCTAGTGTAGGCTGAAGAAAGCATGCAGTGATAAAGGGTGATCTAGCACAACCACTGCGTTGATGCCACCACTACCAAAGCGAGAGGCATCACCGACTCCCACACAAGCCTTAAATTTCCAGACGCCAGAGTGATCACTTGACGGCCCAAATTCTTAAGCCAGCCTGGCTGGAGAGGGGTCGCTATCGCCAGCCACCCATCTTCCATTCACAGCAACTCCTCCCCAAAGCCAAACTTGTTTCGTGTTTGCAACTGCCAAGTTTTAACCCAGTCATGGAAAAGCGTTAGGGAAGTCTCCGTGTACATCTCAAAGGCCAATTTTCAACGCATTTACCTTCTCACAAACTAAGCCGCCACTCTGTTAAAAACAGACGTGCCGGTCTGATTTTCCAGGTGAATCCCCAAAATAATTAAGGTAAACTTGTATTGTTTACCTAGCAATAACTCCGCTTTAGATGAGAGAAACCCTGTCATGCATTATATTGAACACGACCTCAACATTCTTGCATCACTCAGAGCTCCAGTGACGAACACAGGGTATCTCTGCATCCCACACTAAAGGACAGCAAAAAAGACAACTGACTTGTTTGAGAATTATGCTTCAACTGACATAACAGACAGTTCTTCTACCACGGTTCATGCCCAGCTTAGATCCTCAGTCAGCAAACCTTTAAAGGAGAAAAAATTCTTTGCTGTCTTCTGTGCTACAAAATGGTTACAATCAACTTTATGGATCATTCCTCCAACCCAGAATGTGAACGCTACTTCTAATTTCAGTCTGCTGACTAAAAGGAGGAAAAAAAAAACCCCCACAAACACAAAACAACAACAAAAAAACAAATAAAAAAAACCCAAAGCAAAACATGTCCTCCAACAGGTCATCATGCAAAAAATACATATAGCCAGCCTCAAATATCCATGACGTGCTTTTCCTTCTAAAGTATCAAAGCCATTAATATCATTCTGCTGGATGTTAGGTAGATCTACTTTAATATATTGACTATGGAGTCCCAAGGATGCTAGAAATCTGAGAACATCCACCACGTGTATCTAATGTTTACATATCAACACCAAAGCTGAATTTGCTGGTTGTAAGTTCAAGTTATTTATAAATTGGTTTTATCAAGTATTTAACAACACGATATTTATACAATCTTACAATCACATGCTTGGTATCATGTACTTTTACAAACATTTCCACACTTATCTGCTAAGGTATTAATTCATGTGATTGATCACCAAACTATGAAATTATAACTCCTCATTTTGTACAAGGAGCACGCACAGAGGTTGTAAATTCATTCTCATATGAATGAATTATATTCACTTAAGCCTAAAGCAGCTCTCAAAAAAAAAAGACTACCAGCACGTGAAAGGAAATGCAGGTGACTGTGACTCAAATATCCCAACCTGCAACTGAAGCCTGGTTTTCTCCATGCCACAACAGATCCCAGTTTCATTCCTGTTTTACTTCTCCCCATCACACCAATTCACACGAGACAAGATCAACATCAAACAGACACTAAAACACGACTGCTGACCGATACCACCCCGCAGGAGTAAACAACACACAAAAAGAGCACAGGCATCTCAACTCTGATTTTTAAGGACGTACAGGGATGGTTACATCCTGACACTATAAAGGCGGTTCCGAGGACTGCACAACTCAGCGGATGGAGTACCACTGCTGCTGCTCTTCCACTGACACAAAATGACTGTTGTCAAATCACGGCACCAGGTGAAGACAAACCACTTTGTCAGACCACTATCCTTTGAAGACACCTGGTTATTGTATCTTCCAAGTCTACTAACAGTTACTCGTCAGGCCTAGTACCTTCCTACAGCTACAGTGTTGGTCCCAAACTACAGCTTTGCTGTAAAAGAATAAGGATGGAAAACTAAATATCCTACACAGAGTTCTCAGACTGGCCGGGCTGAACTACTGACTTTGGATTCATGCAATAAATGGAGGCATTTACACTGACCTCAAGACAGAAGTGTCTTTCTCCTGTTCTTACAGGGCACCCATAATGTCACCTAGAGTCTGCCCTTCCCTAGTTCCAACGAAGCAGGTTTGTTACAATAAGGCTGGTTTGCTGTTACAGCTCCAGCCTCTTGGATCCTGCAACGGGCCATTCTGGTCCACAGTCACTAAGTGTTTAGATTGATCTGTAATAATTATTTTTCTGTACTCACATTTCAACACCTTTAATCTGAACAGGAAGCTTTAAAAACTCAAGAGACTCAAATCAAACACATGAAAAAGAAAGATTTCCGTGCTCAAGTGCTTAAGTAACTAGATAACGGAATGTATCATAGGGATGCTTTCAACCCACAATCCTCCATTTTCACCACAAATGATTTTTAACAAGGACATTTTAAACAAAAAGCTCATTGTTTTAACTCAATGGCCTCTTCCCAAACTGTGCAGGAAGAGAACACCATTATCAGACACAGCAGCTGGCTGCCACTTGAAGGTCCGTGTGGATCAGCAAGTTAAAAGATGGAAATACATTAGCTGGGTACAAGAGCATCAACGGAAGAAATGAAAGACATACTCTTTAGAGTAAGATTATTATTATAGCTCAATTAAAAAAATCTGATTCTCTCCATTAAAATTCTCCTGGCTCAAACTTCCCTAACATTGTTATGTTTGGAAGTAAAGTACTTTTATTCACATTAAATCCAACTCAGGATTGACCACAGAAAGCTTGTAGCCAAAGCACAGAAGGCTTTTTTTTACCTTTTGCTCTCTTCCACCGCTTTGTCCAAATGCTGGAAGATATCCTGGAATAAAATGCAGCTGGCGCGACTATTGATGTCATAGCCATATCCTCTCTTCCAGTATTGCTTCAGGTCATTCAGGTATTCCAGCACCTAAACTTACAGAGTTCACAAGTTTTTATTATGGCACAGAGGGAAAATAAAAAAACCCCACAATCTGGAGCAATGATACTAACGCACACTGCATGAAACCAACAATTCTTTGACACAAAAAAACAACCCAAACAACAAGGCTCCAGTTGAAACCACTTCAGCATAAAGCCAGACACAACAGATCAGACTAAAGAGCCACCAAATTCAGCATTTTGTCTCTGATCACATAATCGGGCCTAAGGAAAACAGCAGGCACGCTGCCCAAGACTCCAGTAATTTTCAGCCTAGGGCTTTGAGCCCTAAGGTGGTTTTCTACACATTTAATAGCCTTCAGTGGATTCTCTCCCACAATAACCCCAAATCCCCTTTGAACGTACCAAGTTTTAGCCTTAATAGTACGCTGCAGCTTGGCTACACGTGGTGTTAAAAAAACCCAAAACAGTCTGTTGTGAACCTGCCTGCTGCTAGCTTCATTTGGTACCTGTTAGGTACTGCACATGACAAGACAACCATTATCCACTGCTTTTTTAGCATTTCTGATTTTGCCTTATGAAGGTCAAAGAGCCTTAGCTTAGCTAATTGCTCTTCAGATGGAGGCAATCCCATACCTTTAAGCGAGATTGCCTGTGTCTCCATCCTAGAGACGTGCACACATCTCAAAAAGACAGCGCTGTGCCTCAGATTTACGTAAGGGCACACGATGCTCTCCTTGTCCTCCGCTCCTTTTCTTACAACTCCTAGCATTAAAGTTGGGTTTTTTTAATTCCTGTTTCTTAATTTTACTGTAGCTGAGCCAACATGTTCATGCATCTGTACCATCAAAATTTCACTTCTCAGCGGCACAATGGATCTGAGAGATGGCCACCTCGACGTTTCAACTTCTTATCACATACGCATCGTTTCACAGCGAACACCGTCTGCCACTGTATTGCTGTGTAAGCCACCCTCGCGGGGCCCCTCTGCAAAGCCCCTCAAACACCCCGTATTCTTACTATCCCAAGTAACTCCATAAAATCAGGAAGCTTTCCCACCTCACTGCTAAGTTACTATATATTAAACAGCACAGGTCTCAGCAGAAGTCCGGGGCGACCCTTCTCCTCTTTGAGAGGAGAACATTCACTCCTAACTCCCCTGCCTACCCTTTAGGCAACCACCTATCTATGTGGAGGCCTCCTCGCTTTCCCAGGTGTGTTAAGTTTCCTAAAGAGCTTTGGGGTGGGGAGGGGGCCTTCCTGAACATGTTTTGGAGTGCCAACTAAATGATATCACTCTCCATCTCTGTTGCTCTTCATCCCTTCAAAGGGTACCTCAGGTACTTTTTGAAAGAAGGGGAACCAACATAAGTCTCATTCATCCGGGTTCCACTAGTTTTATTACTAGGCATTAGGTTTAGAGATGAGACAGTCCCCAAAACCATACAAAAAACGAGTCTTAGAGGATCCAGAAGACATCATTTGATGTCCTCTGGAATCAAGGCATTTTATCATATGATTATCATATGCAAAGCAAAGCTGTCCCGAGTACTTCTGATGTCACAGAAATAAAAGCATATTAATTAAGCACAACAGGAAAAGACTGTCTGAATCGGGACAAATCAAGACGGCACCCATATTTACATCTGAATGAGGAAGGGTATTTCAGTCTTGCTGCATGATTAATCCAGAGCTCTTTGGAGACCAAAGAAGCGCTTCATTAGACTGAAGAATAAGGGGCCCACAACTTACCAACTTCCGACTGTGCAGAGAGTTATATCTGAACATTAAGGCATTTTTTGAAGGCTTCTCAAGTATCTCTCCCATTTAGCACTTACCTTGGCATCTTCTTCACTGAAGAGTGAACACCATGGGGAGGTCACATTTTTTATAGCCAACTCATATGAGCAGGTGAGAAAAGCCACTTGAACAAGATCTGCAACAAATCAACAAGCAGAAGGTGAACCACTGCTACATGAGTAGCAACTGTCTCTCAACTTGCTTCCAAAACAAAATGTAATTACAATTTAGCAATGCAAACAATGTAATCCAGTAAGTAATCACCAGTCCAAAGGCCAAGCACCAAAAATAAGCAGTTTTCTACAGAACTATCACACAGAATCCAAACTTCAGACTGCAAGCTTTTCACATTACATTGCTATAAGGGGGAAATGAGAGCATTTTGCATCAAATGCTGCACGTCTGCTGATGTACACGCTATAGGTGTCGATCTATGATGAGGCGTCCTCATCACCACAAAGGACAGAAGAGGCAGCACAAGGAAAGCATGTCTGTTCAACACGGAGCAGTCTTTGACTACCACTATGCATCCTCCACATTAGTGGCGGAGTTTGAACAGCAGTGTGCTGCAACCTTGGGATTTGTGGCTGTAGGGACATGCTGAAAATGACAGCAACACCCATCTGGGGGGGCTCCCCCCAGACTTGACCACACAGGGAAACCTGGCACTTCCCTCCTGGACAAGTGAAGTTACAACAGAAACATACCCATCCACCTTTCCCTGAAGGCGTCTGTGCCTTTGAATCGCAACAGGTTTTACAAAAGCTACATCAGCTCAACAAAGCAGAATTAAAAGAATAACACACTTGTATCCCTTCAAACAAAGGTAAAGTTGACTTCAGCTGTAGGAAAGGTATTTTCAAACGTCTTTTTCTTCCGACTGCTGACTAACAAGCATTCGTTACTGCAAGACATTTGCAGCCTTATGCACTTCACTGGAGACCGTGTCTCTGATTTACAGCATGTTTTAAATCACCTGCTCGGCGTAACTACGCGGCATCTTGGAAGTTGTTTTCAGGCAGACTGGGAGCCAAAGCCACCTGTAACAGGCATTCCTTACCTGCGTTCAGCTCCTCCACCGGCAAACACAAGGCACTCGCGACCTTCTCCAAGACCTTCCTCATCTCCGGCCCCTCTTTGAAGGCATTCACCTGGCACATCGCCGCGTCGTTCTCTTCCACCAAGGCAACAAACTTGGCGCAGTGATCGAAAAACCGCATCAAGGAATCGTTAACTTCAACCTCCGTCTCTGAAAGCAAACGCGGGTCTCGGGGACACAGCCGGGGGAAAGCATCGCCCCGTCCCCGAGGGCTGCGGGGGCCCGGCCACCCAGACGCCCTCCCGGGGACCCCAAGGGCTGCGGGGGCCCGGCCACCCAGACGCCCTCCCGGGGACCCCAAGGGCTGCGGGGGCCCGGCCACCCAGACGCCCTCCCGGGGCCGGCCCCCCACCACAGCGGTGTCCCTTTTTTGGGGGGGGACGCAGGGGGCAGGTGCCCCTCAGCTTGGGGATGGGGGACACGGGACCGGCCTCACGGCTTCCCTCAGCCCCGGGGCGGGCGCGGGGCTCCCTCAGGGAGCCGGGAGTCCCTCGGGGAGGGAGCGGGGCTCCCTTAGAGGAGA
>VZTL01040361.1:25194-39022 GCA_013400535.1 Scopus umbretta
GGAGGCCCTGAGGGGAGCCAAAGGCTCCCCTCAGGGCCTCCGCCTCCTCCCCGCCTCGCCCGGGGCGGCGTCTCCCCTCAGGACTACACCCGTGCGTTAAAACCCCCCGTTTTGGACCCATTTTTGCCTCCTGACGAGGCAAAAGCCCCAGATTCTCCTCCACCAGTCCCCCAGCCTTCTCATCCAGACGCGGCTGCCCTCAGGGGTGGCTCAGCTTGGGCCGTCTCCCCTCAGGGTTTCGCCCATGTGGGGAACGAAACAGCCTTTTTGAGCCGTTTATGGCCCCTCGCCACGCTGAAGACCCCGATCCTCGTCCCGCCTCGCGCCCGCTTTGGCAGGGCTTGGCCTCCAGCGTGGGCTGCATCGTCCTCCTCCGCAGCGGCCCAGGCGTTGGGCGAGCGAAGCCGAGCAGCGTGTTTCGAGGGTGGGTTTGGGCTCTTTTTGCCCAAAAGCTGTTGAATTCCACTCAAAAGCACATTGCTGAGAGTGGGATTTTGGGTCGTTGCTGCCAGGGATGGCACGGCAGGTCAAAGGCAGCGGCGGGGCAGCGGGCGTTTTTTCAACACGGCTTACGCGTTCCCGGCGGGAGCGGGTTCAGGTGGAAATAACGCAGCTGTGGAAAAGTTGAACAAGTGGGAGCGTTGAAGTTTGCAGCTGGGGACGCTTCCAGCCAGGAACGGTCTCCGGAAAGCCACCAGGACTGGTTATAATCCCGGCATCACTGGCAGCACGGCATGACGGCATTGTAATGACCGATCCAGAAAAGCTTAGAAAGGCTTAGAAAAGCAAAGAATAAAAAGAGGCATCCCGCAGAAAAGCCTGAGCGCGCCGGTGACGTGTCGGGTTATAAAACAGCTTGGGCAAAAGCGTAAGCAAAACATCCCCAGTGCTGATGATGCCTGTTTTCAAGAAAACCCTCGCTGCTAAATAGGTATCGTCTTGTAGCTATGGAAATGGAGTTACTTGTCGGAGAAACAAGGCTTGAAGTTAACAAAAACATCTCAAGTCTCAGGAGAAGGGCTTAGCTCTCAGCCCACAGCATGTCCTGGGGAGACCTATGTTTTATATACAGAAAGATCAGGTATTTTACTCCCTGCCTACACAGTCAGGCTGTTGCTTACACAGTTGAGAATTTTCACTGAATAAATAGATTTTCATGGTATATTCAGTCAACTAGTGAAATTCTGCTGGAAAGCATGCCTCTCACCTGACTCCCACCTCGCAAATAACCAAAACAAAGTGTTAATGCAATGATATGCAAAGGCCCAAGCAGTTAAGATAGGCAAAGCCTTTAAAGCTGAGAGAGAAAGGGAAAAGGAATAAGTAAGTGTTTTAAAGCTTCTGGACGAAGTTACGGGCTCTCTGCATTAAACCCAAGCGGTGCAACTCAGCTGTCTCACAGTGATATTGTGCAGCCACCGTGTTTCCTGGCGGCTTTGGGAAAGGAAATAGTACAGTATGCAAAGTAAATTATCTTGTGCAAGAAGGTGAGGCTAATAACTAGTTATTGCTCTAAAAAAAGGATACCGTCTGCTATAAAATGGTGGTAATTCAAAACCAGCGAGACAAACAAAAGTGTTTCCATCATTTGTCTAGTACAGCTCTTTTAGATGTAAACGGTTCCTCTACAACGATTCCTGGGAGCTTTCCAATTTTACAAGCCTGGACTAAATTTGTAAGTAAGCATTTCAAGACCAGTGGAGAGAAGTAATTGGGATTTCGGTTTGAAATGAGGTCCAGAGGGGAAAAACTGCAAACGTTCCATCATCATTTCATATGATCTTCTTTATATTATGCATATCTAACCACAAGTCATTTCTAGCATGTCATCTTTTGCAACAAAATCAGCGTGAAACTACTTACAGTGCAGTTTTCAGAAAATACTATCTTAGGTTGTTTTGAAACCTATTGAGGGTATTTTATAAAATGCCAAGAAAAATATAAATTCCATCTTCTACATAACAATTCACTGTAACGCAGCTGTAATTGATTTTAGTACAAAAATGACACTGCGTATTACAGCAGTGTGCACGTGAGCTTATTATGTGTGTGAGGGAGAAAAAGAGAACTCGGAGTTTTCCATTAGAGGTTGTAAATCTTCAGATTTTAAAAATGTGAATTTAAAAGGTAATTAAATAAAAGCGGATTTGTGAAAGCAATTTCCGTTCTAGAAAGGGAATTCTATGTCCTGAATTGTCAAGTGAAGACAGTTACCTCCCCACCGTGATCCCTTACTTGCTGCTATCACATCACATTAAATTGCCACATCCTATCACATCATAACACATTGTTCAGTTATGTATTTTGAATGGCTTTCACAGGATTTTTTTCTATGTATCCGTTAAGATGAGGAAAAATCTTATCAATAACACATCGTTCTACGAGGAGTCACCTCTAATTATTTCCCCTTCTTAGTACGTTTTTGAAACCACTGAGAGAAAGACCTGTTTTTACAACATGTTTCGTATTTGATGGAGTCTGAGTCCACAGAGGCCTTTGTGGCCTCTGGTCACATAAGAAATTTTTGAGTGCTCTCTGTGGAGAATATTGCATTATTCAGATGGTTGCACGTGAAGCTGGGCTCTTCTCAGAACTTCTGTGCAGGGCCTTTGTCACCTTCAGAAATAAAGACAGACCATACGACTCGGACGCCTAGCACGGACGCAGCGTAAGTTGAGGTATGTGAACGTCATTGTTCAGACAGCTCCACAATATGTCAGGGACAAACGGGCCAAGTGAGTTAGAAATTGGGTGGGTACCAACCTGCCTCATGCCACTTAGCCAAGCGGAGCCTCCGGGTGCTGATAATACCGCTTTTCCTCCTTCGAAGCTTTTCCTCACATCGAGCATTGCCTTCTCTCCGGAGAACAGCGCCAGTTCATATCCCAAAATTCTGGGCAAACCATTTCCATCGCAGCCAAGTCGCCATTTTCACCCTCCACAAGTATTGCAATGTCCTTTTTGGTCTTTGTTGTGTCTTTTTATGTTTAAATTAGAAGACAAAAAAAAAAAAAACAAATTACAAACATGCCTGCTCCAAATGCAACTGTAGCAAATTGTTCTCTCTTTTGTTCTCCTGTATCTTTTTTGTTTCTTTCCATCTTCAAGTATGGTGATGCTGGGGGTGGTTAATGTGTAAGTCACTTTTCCATTCACCAGCATTTTTTTCTTCTCTTGCAGTACAGTCAAATCAGTTTCAAAGAAGTGTCCTGGATAATTTCCTTATTTCTGCTTCTTCTATGGATTTTCCTTAGAGGTGCATCAGTTTCCAAACCAAGCTACATTCAAAATTCAACTGAGAAAGTTAATGCACTGACCTCTTCTGAAAACACCTTTTTTCTTATAAAGCCTTCCTGTTCCTCAGTGCTTTGATGGCCTGTAATTACCACTAATGGCAATATATTTCTTTAGCAGTCAAAGGGCAGAGAAAATGTATTTTAATATGTCCCCAGCTGAGTGTATATTATTAGCTGTTCCTTTCAGGAGCGAAGAAACTGCTCCCGTTGCCAGTCTGAGCACTCAGATAATTCAAATAGTACAGAATTCACTGCCTGCAGCTGTAAAAGTGAGGAACGGTTCTAGGTTTTGGCTCTCCATATAGCGCTTTTAAAACCAATGATATTAATTACACGGTCTGGGGAGGAAAAAGTGTTGGCCTCTGATTTTGTGTTCTGCTTCCTTTCTCATGCACCCTGTCCTTTTATTTTCTTTACTTGCAAGGAACAGATCTCCAAGCAAGGGTCTCTTCCGCCTGGCTGCCTGCCGTTCCTTACTCTCTGATGGCCAGCCACGGTTTTAGGAGAAGAAATAAAAGAAGTTGTTGTCAGCCTTTGAGCTTCACAGTCCCAAAGTCATAGGGAAGTAAGAGACGCGGGAGTGGTGCTATTTGGACACTCTGGCCTCATTGTTGGGTGTCATCTTTAGAATAAGGTCTGCACGGCTCCAGCAAAGGTAGCTCAGAGCGGAAAGCTATCCTCTATTCATTTGCTGTTTAGTTATTTCTTCCCCATCAGTGAGTGAATTTCAATTTTTGAGGGCAAAAAGCAAACCCAACAAGATCCAAAAGCACTGCATGCTCCAGACCACCCAATTCTGTCTTATTGAACNGGCCAACAGCATCCTGGCTTGTATCAGGAATAGTGTGGCCAGCAGGAGTAGGGCAGTGATGGTGCCCCTGTACTGGGCACTGGTGAGGCCCCACCTCGAATCCTGTGTTCAGTTTTGGGCCCCTCACTACAAGAAGGACATTGAGGTGCTGGAGCGTGTCCAGAGAAGGGCAACGAAGCTGGTGAAGGGTCTGGAGAACCAAGCCTTAGGAGGAGCAGCTGAGGGAACTTGTTTAGTCTGGAGAAGAGGAGGCTGAGGGGAGACCTTATCGCTCTCTGCAGCTACCTGAACGGAGGGTGTGGTGAGGAGGGTGTTGGTCTCTTTGCCCAAGTAACCAGCAATAGGATGAGAGGTAATGGCCTTAAGTTGTGGCAGGGGAGGTTTAGATTGGATACTAGGAAAAATTTCTTTCCTGAAAGAGTGGTGAAGCATTGGAACAGGCTACCCAGGGGGGTGGTGCAGTCCCCATCCCTGGAGGTGTTCAAAAAACGTGTGGATGTGGCACTTCAGTACATGGTTTGGTAGGCACAGTGGTGTTGGGTTGATGGTTGGACTAGATGCTCTCAGAGGTCTTTTCCAACCTTAATGATTCTATGATTCTATGATTAGCTTTGGGAGCTTCTTGTGCACTCTGTAACGCCAATGATAACTGAGCTGCTTTTATTTCTCCCATGAGGAGGGTGACCCTGTTCCCTGTGAACTTTATTGGCTCGCATGCAGCTGCTTGTGTTTGCGCTCAGCAAGCAAAGCTGAGTTTTTGTTGCTGCTGGGTGAGATGGTGGCATCTGGAAACGCAGGCTGTTGATCCGCTGTCAGCTGGCATCACATCTCTGCTCTCCAGCACACAGCCATGTCAGCAGAGTGGGGCTCACTTTGGATGCATGTTTTTATACCCTAGGTGCAAAATCGCTTTAACCTGGGGGCACTGCCAGATCCTCGCTGCTTCCTTTTGAAGTGTAGGCTCTTCAGAGGCATTTTCTGTTCTTTTGGGGAGTCCTTTGTCTTCTGTGCAGGTGAGCAGGGAGCAGAAACACATTTGTCGCTCTTATGGAAAGCGACAGTGTTTTCTTTAGCTGACGCCACATTTCAGTTAGCAATCTGAGAACTGGAAAAGGAACGACGTGTGCACTGATAATTATTGCTTTCTGCAGAAAGGGTTGAGTTCAGGTCTCGCCCATTCTGTCCTAATGGAGAGAGAGGGACCATCTCCTAATACTTGTGGTTGCTATCTGATTTTCATGTCATTCCAGTTTGGGACTTGCAGCACTGCGACTTGTCCATAGTTGTCACTGAGAGGTCTACGACCGGGCTGCTTGGTCTGGCGATCACCTTTCCAGTCCCTGCCTCCCTCCCTCCCATTGTGAAAGGTGGCTGCTTTAGAGCTGCTCAATGTGATGTCCTTGAGGTTGGTGTCAAAGTCTTTTTCCCAAGCTCCCTGGGCCTGCTTTTCCATCTGGCTAGCTTGTTTAAATGGCATATAATTAGGGCGGAGCCACCGCCTGCTTGCTGATGGGAAAGGCCATCCTTGACCTCGATTAACCCTGAGTACGACTACATCTCCATAACTCTGCTTCCATCTCTGTTCTCGTGGCCTCTCACCACTCCGCTAACTTTTCAGTTAGCCACCCACCGCTTGGGATATCGGTCCCATTTGGTTTGTGTATGGGGAACGCGGCACTCTCGGAAACCCTGAGTGCTGTAATGTGCCTGGGATCATGGCTCAGGTCTCTCCCTCCTGGCACGATATTGTTTAAAGGGCTTGAGCAGCGCGGCTGTGTCTCAATGAGGCTGTATGTTGCGTGGCTTGTTCTCCCAGAAAATACAGAAACCTTTGGGGATCCTAAGTGGTTTGACCTCTTTGCAAGCAGAGTTTCTGGTCTTGCAGTGTGGCTTCACCCTGTGTGGGCAACTCTGTCAGCGTGACAACCCCATAATTATGTGGCTTGTTTTTCTGGAGCAATCAAGCCCTTCCAGTTCTTGAGCAGCGTGATCCCATACAGCAAACACACTCAGGCTGTGGAACGGCTTGGAGTTTGAAAAACACAGAGGTAAATTCAGAAACCCCCACAAGCGAGCCAAACTGGGTTTTCCAAGAGTAAAAATAAGTAATAACAGGGTTTTTTTCCACATAAGTAAGGGGGGGAGAGAAACCACCCAATGTGGCTGTGTGCTCTATATATGGAAAAGGTAAATTTCTGGGCTGTATTTTCACCAAATAGAAGGCAGAAAAAAAGCTCAAAGGCTGTAACATGCTCAAGGCAAGGGACTAGTTAGAATAGTGTATCATGAAAGAATTGTCAAGTGTAATAATTAATCCAGTGGCAACCTTTTTTTTATGGTTCTGTCAGACTGGATTTGGGCTTGGATGGCCAAAAGAAGGCCATAATAATGAAGTCTGCTAACAGCTCAAAGCTTGGCAGTGACCCAAGCACCACCAGTCAGAGACGGGCTGAAATTTAACGGTGAAACATTGTGCTCTTGTAGCAAACAGCAGGGATTTCTACTGCAAACTCATCAGCGCAGAATAACAAAGGAAGATAAAGGCTTGAACAGACCGGCTGATCTCCAGGCAACTGTGAGCCGTCCGTGCGGCACAGCCACGTAACGGCAAATACGAGTTTAAGTCAGGTCAGAAGAGACATTCTCAGTAGAGATAGGGAAAGACTAATGCTACCCACCGCCGGTGCTGCTGCGATCGCATCTGGGAAGCTGCGCTGGCCACCCACAGTCACATTTGCCCAAGTGCCGAAGTGGCACAGCAGGGCTGCTGGGGTGGTGCGGGTCCTAGGAGAGGGTGCACAGATGGTGGATGAGTAAACGTGGGCTGGACGTTAGGAGGTTTCTCATCTGGAAAGGGCAGCTTTGGGAACGGCCTTCCACTAGCAAGAGCAAATGACCTCGCTGACCTCAGGATAAATTTACCAAGGTCGGTGAGAGGAACGACGTGGTTTGCCTGCCTCTGATGGCAGATACTGACTTAGGTGAGACAGGATGCTTCGGTCTCGTGCCCTGTTCTCTTACTTTGCCTCCAACCAGAGGTTCAAGCCTGCAGCACGCTTTTACAACCAAGCTTCTTGCCCAAGGCAACAGGGATGTTATAGCGACAATGCCAACAGCGTGACCTCCCCTGACCACTGCCATCCATCCCCGCATGAAAAGAGGGACGGAAAAGCTCTGAAAGAGCTTCAGAAAAATTCAGTGTCAGGAGTTGGGGTGAAACAAACCCAACTGTACCACGCTGCATTCAAAGCCACATCTCGTTAAATCATTCAGGATAAAGAACTGGAAACGGGGGCAGTTTGCCAATTTATTCAGCAGATGTACAGTCACGGCTGGTCAGCAGCTTTCTAAAATTACAGCAGTCATCTAAGACAGATTTTCTTCATGACCAAGCCACCTTTTTAATAGATTTACTAAATAAAATGTTGTCTGGTAACATTTCTCCCAATCCTAAGCAGTACATTATCCTTATGATACTGCTTTTCAATTCCTTCTCCATTTTCTGTTTTCTGTTCTTCAAAAAAGTGTTGATCACCCACATTATCATTAGAAAAACCTAGGCCACGTTAACTTTTATCTGCCAATGGATGTAAAAGGCTTATTTACAGATATTACTTAGGGACTTCAAGAAGTATGGAGGCAATTTAAGCTCCATTCAAAATTTCTCTCTTATCTGGACTAGTTAACTTTGTCACTTTTTTTTTTTTCTTTTCCCCCATGGGACGTAACAACTCGCTGCTGGCTCATTTCTCTGTGTGCTCTTCACGGCCCTATTTTGTGAAGCTTAGCTTTCTTCTCATCCAGATTTGAGAGGTGGTGAGGCGTTAGGAAGCCAGAGAGATTACTGTACTTGCTGATATCCTCACACAAGAGGAGAAGCAAATATCAAGCATTAAATCCTAGATCCCTCCAGTGCTAAAACGAAGACAGATGCTTGTTCTGTCCTCCCCAAAGTCTGTAGCTGTGTCAAAAGTACAACACAGTTATGGTAGCAAGGGCAGTCCACACCAGTTGCCGATACATCTCGCACTCAAATCGACTGCAAATCTGTTTTCTGCGTTCACGGTTTCTTTAGTTTTAGCTCTTTGTGTATTTAGCTGTTTTCATGTTTTCCAGGCAGCCTGGGTTGCAAACCAACCATATAATCCGTCTACGCTTTTGGAAACGTTTTGCTCCACCCAAAACCAGGCTGAGACTGATGGCAAACAGAGCTTTGCACAGGAAAGATGTTGATTTGCTTTGCAGCTTTGCCCAGAGCTCAGCTGATCCTGCCTGCGTTTCAGAGCGCAGATTTCAGTAACGGGAATGAACCGGCACATCGGTCATCGGGGTCTTTCTTTTAGCACAGTTAGCAGTTACAACACAAAAGGAAACTGAACAGAAAGAGGCATTCAGCTGGAGTTAGCTGAGTCTTAGTCTTTTGTCTAGAAAATCCTTAACTTCCCTATTGAAGTCTGTGGTAACAAATTAAAACTTTTGTCTGCTTGCCCGTCAAAATCAGTTCGTGTCAGAAACGTATTTAACTTAGATAAAGGAAGAGGGAGTTGTAGGTTGGATTTACCATTCATTAAGGTAAATTCATTTACTGTTCTTTATACAGGGTTGAAAAGTGCTGCGCAGTACAACAGCAGTGCCCGGGGCGTGGGCCTAGGGAGAGGGAGGGTAGAGAAATGGTGATAACACGTCCTGCTTCAGGAATGCCTTTTGAGTCCCATGCTGCAAGCAAAGAGCTACGAAAATCATCTTATTTTCTTTATATGCGTATGAAGAATCCACTCAAATGCAAAAGAAAAAAAAAAGAAATAATTAATCTAGAAAATGCTTGGGACATTTTACCGCTCTTCAGGTTCCTGGGTGTTTGCAGAGCCAAACCTTTCTTGGCAGCCACAGGGGATGCAACCAGGGGCCTGGGCCCCAGATTGCAGCCCGGGGGGGTTCAGGTTGGATGTTGGGGTAGCACACCTTCCCCTGGAGCGGGGAGCAGCCCTGGGGCAGGTCCTCGGGGAGGTGGAGGGTCTCCATCCTGGGGGATGAGGGTCAGGGAAACTCCTGACACAGCCCATGAAAGAGGGAGCAGTGCAACCCCACGTGGAAGAGAAGGGAAAGCTTCTTGCGAAGTGAAACAGGAGAGGCTATTACTCAAATTCCTCAGACTGTATGCCAGGCAAAAATAGTGGTCCAGGCAAGTTTTTCTTTGTTGTTATTGATGTGGCTGAGGAAACGAATCTTTGCACACACTCCTGTGCAGAAACAAGCTGTACGTGGGGGGGTGCAGCTTGGTAACATGGTCAAACTGGAACGTTTTTCTTCTTGCTTTCTTTGGGGGATTACGAGGCCTATGGTGGTTTTGTTGAAGGCACTGAGCTGGTCTGTTCAGGTGAAGACAGGCTTCAGAATTTCATAAGCAGTTGGGTCCCATTTTTAAGTCACTGCTTTTTTGACTGGGGAAATAGCACTGTGCAGAACGGGAGTTCTTATTTGCTTTGGCTTTCTTGACATTTACCCTGATTGAATGTCTGTGTTTCCTTCACTCCTGTCAGGATAAAATTTTTTCTTTTTGGCAAATTTCCCTTGTTGGACTTCACTTTGCATGTGATATGTCAACAGCAACAGCGCATGGCTGAATATTGATTTTGTAAAGCCTTTTACTTAAAATGCCAGGATAATAATTTACTTTGCTTCAGTGCTTGTTATTGGATCCCCCTTTTGCTCAGGCACCGACTGCACTTCTTTAGATGTGGATGTGAACTGAGCCTTATGGAAATCTGGCTAGATCTGACCTCTAGCATTAGTTGTTCAAGGTGTTAGTACCGAAACCCATCATTTAGGAAGTTTCAGTACCCTTACTCCGTAATAACCATCATTTGGGAAGCTTCAGTACCTTTACTCCATAATATGATGTTACGCGTGTTCACTACATCAACACATATGCCTTTGAGGGGCGGAAAATGTTCTTCAATAGACCCACAGCCCATGACTGTCAAATAAATTCACTTATGAACTGATTTAGTATAAAAGGGAGTCTTACAACCATTTATCATAGTGAAAGGAATTCCTTAATCTTTATGAAAAACAGCCACCTACTATTACCATTCAGTAATTTAAAATGCCAGTTGCTTTCCTTTCTGACACAGAAAATATATGTCTATGCGCGTGGTAAAGATACGTAATAATCACATGCTGCATTAACAGGATAGGAAAATTAATCCTATCCAATGTAAAAGTATAAATATCATTAGCTGAATCAAGATGAACGTGACCTTCCTGGTGAGTGAGTCTATTTTTGGGAAATCATGGGGTTGGAATAAGATTAAAATTAAAAAAAAAGGTGACAGTTGGATCTTGTTGCTAACTGTAAAATATTCCCTCTTCCACGAAAAGGTTGCAGCTTGCTCCTTTTATAGAACCTTTGGTTTAGCTTCCCTATAATTTTGGCCTGAGAAATTCCAGCTAAACTTTTTGAGGTTGAAGCAGAACTGTCTTACTACAAACAGACGTCGCCTATTTTTGCAGAACAAGTTTACAAAGCAGCCTCATTTGAAATGGTGGCTTGTGCCGTCCTTACATCACCCCTGAACTCCAAAACTACCTTTAAACTTTTCATAAGGTAAAATTCAGTCAAAATTAGCCAAAGCTGTTGTTTATCTTGTGGAAAATTTTAAAAGTCAATCTGTTCCCTCCCTTGTCAGTGTATTTTCACTTTGATTCAAGTGGACACAGAACAAAATACTTGTGGTCGGTGTGTTTAAAGATCCCACCTGGGCTTTTCTGGGCATACCAAAGCTGCTGATGGCAGCATGAATATCCTTTTGTAGCGTCTGTAGCCATTATAAATCTTTCTGCTAATGAACAAGTATCTTCTTAGGCGTTGTTTATTTAATAAGGAGAAATGATGGTTGCATTCAAAACTATTACGCTTTTAAGGTCCTATGTATTTTGCACAAGAAAAACAGGCTTTGCAAAAGCTTTGATTATTCCAGCCAGGGCTGGAGATCTCCTCTTGGATAATTTGGCAATGTTGATAGGTTTTCTTTTCCCAGATGAAAGCACTCTGCGTTTGACTCCTGAGCGTATATTGGCATTTGGCTCCTGAAGCAGCCGTGAGCAAGGCAGGCAGAGTCAAGGAGCCCATTAAAGTATGTGCGGTCTGAACAAGGGCTAATTCATTACCGAGAATAACTTTGAACTGACACAGAAAGTCAGCGCTTCTTCTTGGCGTAGGAAAGCCAGTTAATTCTTCCAAGACCTTAGAGCACGTTATTTTTAGCTGAAAATAATCATGGGCTGTTAAACATAAAGAGAACCTGTGAGAAGCCCTGCAGCACCAAGAACAGCATCAGGAAAGTCTTGCTGCAGCAGTTTTGTGCTCCGTACGTGCTGGCGGAGACGTATGGGACTTCACGTCTGACCCCATATGGCCATTCCTATATGAACTAGATGTGCTTGCGTCACCCAGGGAAGATGAATAGTCCTTTCTAATTACTCCTCTTCAAATGGTTTAGAAACAAACAAACAAAAAGAGGTATATCTTGAGACAGAAATGCGACATTGGGAGCCAGCAAAATTGCGGCAATTTGTTCTCTGCTCTCTGTGGAGATGGCTGTCGTGCCCGTATGTGGCTCTGGTCTCTGAAGGGAGGAGGAAGGGATCTGTTCTAAGGCATTTTCCAACGGTTATATAGGAGGTTTGTGGGATAGCCCAGAAATAGCTGAGGGCAGCTAGACCCGTGATGACAGAGCTGGTACTGAAGTCCTTGTACTCGAACAGAAGGCAAAGCAAACCAACTCTGAAAAATGTGTGGTCATCGCCAGAAGAAAGATTACAGTTACGGGTCACTTTTTCCAAGGAGATGAGCTAAGACTGAAATGGGTGAGTTGGCTGAGAGGGAACATCGTGACTAGGAGACCTCGCAGGAGTGCCTGGCCAGACGTGAACCCAACGATCTTCCCAAATCAACAATTTCAGAACAAATTACAGGTAAAGAAAGAGATTTATTGCGAGGTGTCTTTGATCTCTCCAATGGTAAAGAGCGGCTCTGGGGCACAGAAGAGGGCAGCAAGCATGATGGGAGCTGCATCCTTGGAGCACGGCTGTGATCTGAGCATCGGGCAGAGAAGGATACAGGGACTGTCTCAGACGACATCCGAGAAAGGCTTCATGTGGCAGCAAAAGGAAAGAAATGGCATGTCGAGCTCCCAATGAGGCTTCCTATCCAGGGCAAGGAAAAGATGAGGTTTTACTCATACCTAGTTTGGAAGGAAATTTTTGCAATGGTGAACTTGGCACTCTGAATTACAGCATTTTGCTCCTCTCAGCCGCACTTCTTGCAGAACAGCCCCCAGGGCACTGAGGTAATAAAGCTGTTGGCATCCCAGGATCCTGGGTTTAAAGGTTTTAAAATAAGCCAGAGAAGTGCCTTTATAAGGGAACAAACCCAGTGTACCATATATAAGGGGAAAGACGCAGTGTTTTCCAAGAGAAAGGGATGTGCCTTTGGCTTCATTTGCTAATGCCAAGCAGGTCAGGGCCTGGAGCACCCAACCCACAATGAGACGGGAGAGGACTCTGGCTGCAAGCAGGAGGTGGAGTAGGGACTCCAAGAGGCCCAGCACTCTGGTGGCACTGTGATCCTATGAAAGAGACGGCGTCATGCATGATCCTGGTCCAAATCTTGAATAATCTAGAATGAATTGTTTGACCCTTGGATGTTTTGCAGGGACATAAGCAGTACTGCCCTGACTGCAGCAAGTGGCCCGAAGCAATGTATCTTTGCGGAGGACAGACA
This sequence comes from Scopus umbretta, assembly GCA_013400535.1. NCBI lineage: Eukaryota > Metazoa > Chordata > Aves > Pelecaniformes > Scopidae > Scopus > Scopus umbretta. Next base: position 38,087 of record VZTL01040361.1, read on the forward strand.
CTAATGACGCTTTTGCAAATGCTGTATCAAGAATGCTTTGTGGTAACAGCTGCTCAAGCAGAGCTTGCTGCAAATGTAAGTCCATGACATTGTGGATTTGGGAGAGGAGAAGGTTAGCAGGGACAGCAGTGTCCCTGGCCTCAGTTACAGCCCCAGGGCTCTTCTCTCCCTTGCCCTCACAGCTGGTTGCTGTTGCCCTACGAGATGTCGCTATTTCTACAGCTCGCTAAAGGAAGACGTGTTATGAGGGTGGCCCACAGCAGTGCAGGTGTTAACGTAGGCTGTCCCTGGGATTGGGCACATCCCTGCAACAGCAGGGCCAAGCCCTCCTATTTTCTCCAACCAGAGTTTTGTCACATTAGCCAGAAGAGCTGTGCATTATCACCCAGGGCTTTAGCCTCTGGTCTCGGCGCAAGGATGCTTGCACTTCATCAAGCTCTACTGACAGGAGCAGGGAGGCGAGCAAGCACAAAGGGCAGCCTGTGTTCTTCCCACTGCGAGGTCGAGGCAAAGATACGCAGCTCGGGGCCAGCCTTACAGGAGGCAAACCCACCTTTTCTCCCCTTGATTTGGGGAGAAGGAAAAGGTTTCAGCAAATCAGAGGCAGAATTTTGCCCGCTGGTGTTTTTGCATATAGTAGGTAGCAGGTCTTACGTGGGGAAAAGTGTTCTTTAATCAGCATCTTTTACTTTATTGCAATTAAGTCAGTTATGATAATGCAGTCTTACTGATTGAAGACCCTAAGCTTCCCTCTAATAGTGCTGAATTACTGCTAGGATAATGAGATTTCCATTTCTAAATGTCCTGTGCATGCCGTCCAAATCACATCTGTATTCATGTACGTACCGAATATGAATTATTCTCCCAACATTTACATCAAACGTCCTTTCTGCATCAAAAATACCACGGCACACTAGTTAAAAACAGCTTTCTTGT
>VZTL01040363.1:0-21975 GCA_013400535.1 Scopus umbretta
TAAAATGAGAAGCTGCTTTGCATGCACAAATACTAATTTTCACAGTAAAGTAAGGATTTCAGTTTCTTTCTAATATTGAAAAAACATTTATTAATAAAAGACAATGCTTGTTTCAGTAATGGCTGTTAACGTGTATCCAAACACAATATGCTTTTGTTTCAATACTTCCACAGCTTTACAGCAGAATTTACAAATTTTATTTTTCACAGAACAGTTATTCCACAGCTGAAACACTTCATACCAAAAGTTTGACCAAAGTCAGTTTTTACCAGTAAGTTTTAAACAGCTGAAAACTGAAGTTTACAATGGAAGTTTCACTACCTACTTAGCGACAGAAACATGAACAACCTATTATAATTTAACATGTAGAATGAACCTCCACGTATCTGTGGCAAATACAGACTTTGCTGCCTCAAGGGTTTGGCATTTTTAGATAAAAAAGAATCAATGTCATTATACAGTGTCTCTCTAGAGCATCATAATTATTCTGCATGCATACAATATTTATTTAAAACTTAAAATTAAACTTCAAGAGGTGGTCATTTGAAAGCTGGCAGTCAGTGAACGGATCCTGTCTTCATAAAAAAGAGAATATTTCTTCTAAAAGTTAAGAAGTAGATCAAAACGGTCTTTCCAGTAACTGACACTTTAGTCATACAGATGCTTTTTATGTGTCAGATTTATTAATAAAGAAGGTCCATGGGAATGAACAGAAGAAAATCTTGAGGATGTGACTGTCAGTTTTTGATATGTCAGGTATAATTTTGTAACTGTGATTTTTGGATAGCAGTACACATACAGCATTGTACTGATGTTTGTGTACTTCTTTGTACTTTTCATTTGTGATGACTGAGAAAGAAGATGAGGCGGAGATGTTTTGATACAGGATTGAAACTTGAAACTGCAGTCCTTCAATTTGAACAGCATTCCTTTTTCATCTTTCTTTTCATGTTACCTTTTTAACTTTTGCCACTGATGTAAAGAAAAAAGAAAATTTGAAAAGATGCCAGGTGTTGGTTCTTATCTAGGTGAAAGATCACAGAAATGGAGAATAAAATACAGTTTTATTTTGTCACAGTGACAGAATTGTGAGACAGATCAAATAGTTGTCAACAACAAATGTTTGTCCTCCTAAAGCCAACACAGAATAATTTAGACTGTGACATCTCTTCCTGTTTCTCACAGAAAATATGCACTTTATTATAATTAGCTGAAAGTGGAATATGCTACTACTGCTATTCTGCAAATAATAACATCTTCTTTGGCTACTCTTTGTGTACATTGGTGGTATTTTAAACTTATCAAAGAGCATACAGCGAAGAACTGCAAAAGAATATCACAGTGCATCAGCTGAAAAAAAGGAATTGAATGAAGAAATGGTCTTTCTCTATGTTATTCACCTTATAGAGCATGTTATATCAGAAAAAGGCAGAAGTGAAAAGTCCTTATTTTCAACAGATTTCTGTCAGTTATGAGTTTAATTTGTTTTGACTGGAAAAGCGGTTATAAACAATCCTGTTACTCATGGACTTATTAATACACAGGGAGGATGCTATTTCAGTATCTGTTAGCACTACTCTGGCTTGTGAAGCTCGGCATCTGCTTAAGGGTTTCATAGTTTCAAGCGATAAACAGAGGCAAGGGCCAGCACTGTAGGAAGTCTAGTGACCTGAAACCTTCACCTTGATCTGTAAGGAAGAACAGCATGAGAACAAGAAAAGTTCCTCCCATTGCCCCATAGACTGTTATAATTAATGTTTGGATGCAGTGAAACTGTTTGTTGTGGTGCATCCAAGCTGCTACTTCTGTTCATCATCCTCACGATCTAACTCTTTTCTCATGCACCTTGCACAGAAATAATCCCTTTCTTAGCTTATGAGAATTTCTCTTCTGTGAAAGGTGATAAATGTATTTTAGAGTTGAATTTTTTTCAATTTTGTTGGTTCCTAAGGCTCTTCCTGCTTAACCCTTAAACTCTTCCCAGTTCTCCATATGGTGCTGCTTCAAACGCATCTACTTTTGTAAACATCAGTCAGAGCCCGGCTGCCCTGTCTACTTAAGAAAAGTCAAAGTTCATTCATTCATTTGTTCCTTCCTTCCTTTCTTGTGAGACACAGCAGTCTATTAATTCACTTCAGTATCCTGACATACGAGGTATTCTGTTCCTTTCATTTAGCTCTATCAGCTAAGCAAAGATAAACAAACAAGATAGCTTGGAAATTTCTTAAAATTGCACTGGGCTACTGCCGCATCTCCTCAGAATCACCTGGTTTTATCGAACCTGATCGCACAAAAAAATGAGAATTAAGCTTGGATGCAGACAACTATTTTTCTGTACAAAAATTAAGGTGATGTTTACGGCCTGATCAGTCACAGCAGTGAAGGGGAGCATCATGAGCTCCCGCACAGTCTAGTCTAGAACTGATGTAACGGATATTAAATCATGTGATTGAGCAGCACTTACCCATTTGCAACACTTATCATTTAAAGAAGCAGCCACTCAGCCTTCACATGTGTGCAGGTTTTCCCTGTAGGCTCAGCCTTCCCTGCTCCTCTCTGGAGCTATGGGGAGAGCTTGCCATTCACCAGGGAAATTCTCTGGGCTGGCTGCTCTTTTCCATGCCTCCCTGAAGGACACGTGGCCAATTGAAGCTGCTCTGTGCTCCATGCTCTTCCTCTGATGAGAGCTCTTATTCATTCTTGAATGCCTGCTAGCACATTTTCCCATTTTTAGGAGCCTAAATGCCTTTTCCAGTTTAGCCCTGACTCCATTTCAAGATTATTTACGGTCTCTGGCAGTGGTGTAGATGAGTGAGTAAGGAAGTGCCCGATTTGTGTCGTCACATGCAAAATGAGTTTCTTTTGGCTCTGGGGGAAGTAAGGATGCATCAGTTCTGGCCCTCTGCTTGCTCCCTCTTCCTTCAGCTACTTTAAAATTTTCCTGGCTATCCATCCCATCCTGAGATGGGCTTCCCAGCCTGCCGAGGAGGGAAGACTTGAGGTTACAGGCATAGCCATCCCTCTGCTTGGTGCGGGGACACACAGGCATCTGCCGGAAGATATGGGGGCTGCAGTATCCTCCTGTAATTTAATTCACTGATAGTAATTAGTACCCTCTGCGGCCGCTCTGATGTACAAAAGGTGATTACAGGGACTGCACAGTACATCCCCCAAGAACACCTGCTAGCATGAAGAAATGTTTAGAGAGTAAGAAGTCAATGTAGCTGAAGGAGAAGGAAAACTCTTCATGGATCTGGTTCCTGCTGATTCTTAGGGCATGGTAGGTGCTCAGCTGAAGTTTATGTCTCTGAACATTTCCCATAAGAATAAACACAATTCATTATGAGAAAAACAAAGCAAACCCTAAGCCAAAGTAATGGCAAAGGTACCTTGGAACAATTTTCAAAATGTTTTAGGTGTTTCAGGAAGTATTAATTTCTTACCTGGAAGGAAATACTGGCCTGCTACTTGAATAAAACCAGATATACTTACTCTAATTGCAACATAGTCTTTAGAATATATGGGTCTGTATGTGCGGAGTGTGTGTGTACACGTGTAGAACTGCAGCCTTCCTGGCAACTGCCTTGCTGACATCCCTGCCAGTCAGCAGCTGCACATACCAGCCAGCCCTCTTTTGTGCCAATCTGGTGGTGAGTGGTGCAGAAACATTTTAATTAATGTTGAACTTCTTAAAGTTGAAGTGAAAACAATTACAGCTCAATTTTACTTTGCCTCCTCACTTTCATCACTTATATTCTCTCTTCCTCCTCCCTCTCCATTAGAGGGCTTCATTTCACAGACTGTGAATTATAATCTAATTATTATATTTTAAAAAGGCAGACAAGGCATTGTTTCTTCATCCTTCAGTCAAAAAGCTCTGAAACAAAAAAGGGAAAGCTCTTTCTTTCTTGAGTGCCAGGAGCATAGAGTCACTCCCACCACAGACATCTCATTCTTCCCCATCTGTGACTTTTTTTCTTTCTTTTTTTTTTTTTTAACAGAAGGGATCACATCTTTCCCTTAACAACTGTTTGCACACCAGACTCAAAGAAAGTTCACAGCACACATCACATGTACATTGGATATGTAAGTGAAGTGATCTGTAGCACAGCTAATTAGACCTAAATTCTTGATTTACTATTTATAAAACAAAATTGATTATTACTTCATCAACAACATTTAAAGCATCATTAAGAGAGGTCTGCTCCAGCAGCCTCAGGTTAAATTTTTTAACAAGCACTTTAGTTGCTAATCTGTGTTATTGCCAACATATGTAAACTTCCTAATGCTAATTGCATTCAGCTGTGAATCAAACAATGTCTAATTCTCTTCAGGATTAATTATGCACATGTGCCGCCTGCATTCCTAAACATGGTTCTCATAAATAATAAGAGATATATCTAGGCAGATGGGATTTTTCCAACTAAATGATCTGTTTATCATGAATAAAACAATTGACATATACTAGACTTCTAATGCAAAGTCACCACAACATTCTCATGTTTTTAATCATAAATAATTGCTGCGATAGTTGTTTGTGTGAACATGTTTTTGTACAGCCAAGCACTAAAAAGCATGTCCTTCAGTGAGTACCATTACCTTTGTATGCACCTTTTTTCCTTCTTTCTTTTTTATCTTTTTTGATTTGAAGATGCATAACAGAGTGGTTTATATTATGTGTTTGATGAATGAACTAACAGCCTCCACTAAATGCACAAGTTTTGTAAGCCCTGGGGAAATCTGGTTTAAATACAGTGCAGGAAAAATTGCTAAAGTGTTATGTATTCTGCTTGTTTCAGGAAGATGCAATGAGTTTCTGGCATCCAGAGCCAATGTTGGCAGTATATTTATTTAGAACTTTTTTTTTTAATTTTTCTGAAAGGGCTTATAATTAACTCAATTGTTAAAATTAACTTGAAAAATAACTTCCAGTGCTGAGGACATAGCAAGTATCAATATATTTTTTAAAATTCCATTTGACAGCAGCAGAAGCAATTTACCCCTGAAAAGGAGACACAAATAAAGACTTTCTATCATTCCTTTTAATGAAAATGTCTTCTTTTAAATAGAAGTTAAAATCTAGCCTCAGCAAGCAACTCCATAGCATGTCTCTTCTTATATGACACAAACATCTTGGTTTCTACTGGAAAAGACTTACATGGAAAATGCATCAGAATAGCAAGAACTTAACACTAGTAGAGGCTTATAAAATTATGCTGTTCAGTCATATATGATTGCACCCATTATTTTTAGTGTTATTGTGGCATACATTAATTTGGCCTGGCTGCCTAGGTCAGTTTGAATTTTGGACTGAGTATCTTTTCTTTGTTTTTTTTCCTAAAACAAAAATTGGAATAGCATTGCATTTAAGAAAGGTAATAGACTAATAGCTTCAGTGTCTGAAATCTTGCAGCTTCAGAATAGGTGGAACACACTTAACCCCTTAATATACCCTTCAACATATTTTCCAGGTACTAGTTGTTGATTTGAGAAAGTGGTTGAGCATCTGTGCCTTGTTCGGTTCCTCATGTCTCTGTTGAGTCGACCAAGAGAGGTTATCAATTGGTATAATGGTTTTTATAATAAGAACATCTGTCCACTAGTCACTATAACAAGACCATCAGCTAATTTCATAAGGCCATCAAAAACTCAGTTGGTTATCCGTGATGACCTTTGCTGAATTTCAGCTGATGACACAAGAGATGAAAAGCTCTGTTTTCTATTACTTGTCAGTGAGTCAGCATGCCCCTTGCTCAGTTTAGGCAAGATAAAACTTGATGATGCTATGGCTTATCTGTGTTAAAGCAAAACTTTGATGTGACAAAAAGCTTGATAATCTGGAAAACATATTTTTAAAAGCTTGAACAGCTCTGTTACAAAAAGAGACATTTTCTGTTCTTTGAAATCAGACAATTCATGATAACAGCATTTAGCTGAAAGAATAAAAACAACTGAAGAGCTGATAGAACTGAAGCATCCAACTCATTCTCAGCAGTAGAGATGGCGAAAAATACGTTTAACAGTGTAAGGTGCCGTACTACAGCATGAGAGACGAGAGCACATGGGTAGGACTCTATCATTGGGTGAGAGCATACTTTCCAGGGTAGTTTTTTCTTGTTTGTTTGGTTTTTATACAAAGTCTAGGAGCTATGCTCATTTAAGCCAGCTGAAAACAGCTCACATTTTCATTTACAGCAGAAGAAGGCCTTTCAAGAGCTCAAAGAAGTCCCAAGCTTGCATTTAAATGCAATTTGAACTTTCAAGTAAAGGTGGATTTCATTTTCATTTCAGATATGTTACAGGAAAACAGAATGGACTAAATCATTTTTATTTGGCCACTTCTCTATTGAAGGAACATGACAGTACATCTGGAAGGTATTGGACCTTTGGAGACACAGCTGTTTGACCTATTTACCACTGGGCTATTTCACAGCCAGCTGTCCCCTCCCAAGCAGGCTGGCTGCAGCCTCTGATCTTATTTTGGATGGGGAAATTTGGCCCCAGACAGCGGGAGTGACAGCCTTTCACTGAGCACAGGGTTTGTACAGAGAAGAGATAAAGTAGTGCTGCGTGGGGGAAAGCACCGCTTTGTCAGTCAACACTAGGACCTACATACTTTTCCATCTCAATTCCATCATGAAAACCTAATTTAAAATTAACTGTTAGCAAAAAATGTAGCTTCTGACAAGCGATTAAAAGTAAATTAAATAAAAACATCAACAAAACAGACCACTGGCATTTCTATTAGTTTCACTTGCCTGCAAAATGAAACAATTTGGTTAAAACTGTTCTTCTGTAGCCTGGAATATAATTGTTTTGGATTTTAAAAGAGGATCGTTCACATCATGCGGTCACCTTGGAGAACATGAACTGGACTCCTTTAGGATGAAACTAAACCGGGATATATTCTCCAAAATCATACTGAAAGTACACCAACTGCAAACAGGCATTGAGCCCATGGGCTATACAAGGACCAGTCTAAACTAACCTCCCACTGAAATATGTACAGTGTGGATGCTGGATCCTACACATCAGCTGTTTTGTTTTGCAGATCTACTGCAAGGCTATACTACTAGCCCATACAAAACCCTGAATGCTGAACTTTTCTGAAAATCTGCACATAGGGGCAAGAAAAGCAGTTCGTAGACATTGTGATTCTGCCCCGTGCAGGTAAATGCAGATGTCTCAAAGGTAAGGGCAACTGCACAGGCTCTGGACAGCTGGGCACAGAACCTGTTTGATGGCGATGGGTTGTTAGGCCATGCTCACTGCAGCTGCCTGCGACAAGGCTTAGCCATGCCTCGGGCAGCGTGGGTGAAAAGACACCAGGATGTGCTCTCTCCATCCTCCATAGTCCTCTGCTTCTGCTGCAGCTGGCTTTTGGGTACTCCTACATGCCATGGCATGAAGGTGGATGGGCTGCATGACTCCCCACAAAAGGTTTCCCATGATCCTAACTGAAGAACATAAAAAATATAACAATTACATTTCAGGACCATAAAAGTGACATATGAAGCCTGGTGGAGACACAGGCCGTTTTCACCTTCACTGTGATTCCACTTGCTATTTCTCCCATGGCTTCCCTCAACCCAAACATCTCCTGCATTAACAAGCGCAGAGCCATAAATAATCCCAAGATAAGAAAAAGAGAGAATTTCAAGTCTTGTGTATTTTACATAGTAGGTCTCCTAGAAAGGCATTTTGACATTGCAGTGGTTATGTTTCACTGTTATTGTTGTCAGTTATGAATATATTATTGTCTGATGTGTTTTTTATTTCCTCACAGATGATTAAAAGACAGGTATTTAAAGAGGAATCTCTATACTGAGTGGGAGGGATTTTAATTAATTTAAGGAGAATGTCTTCTGAGCAAATGAGGAGGAAGAACACCTGTTTCTACATTTCGTTTTGCCTCCTCACATTACAAAACATGTTTTGAAGAAGTTAGTGGGGTGCTGAAAGCTGAAAAATTTTCATCAAGATACTTTGTTTGTGCAGTGCTGGTGTTTCTTAGTTATGTGCAAAAGATAAAAGATTGTAATATGCCTCTTCGTTAAAACTATGACCTTTAGTAATTTGTTGGTGACACAAATGTCTTGTTTTCCTTGCTGGCAAAACAAGTGAAAGTGCTTTGCTCATGGTCTTACTCCTCACTTTAAAATCAATACCAGATTCTTCAACCATTTTTGCACAAAATCAGAATATCATCCTAGGCCTTTTCCATAGCTTCTTCTTACATTAGTATATATTTTTTTAAATCAGATAAAAGAAAAAAAGAAAAGGTGTTATAAATTATTTTTCTATGTTTTTTTCATTAACAATTTACCATTTTCAGTTTAGGAGATATTTTCTCATGCTCCCACATGCAAGGCATTTACTGTCATGCATAGGGCAAGGCCTCAAGCACCTGTTTTTATACAGGTTTATATTTTGCCAACAGACTGTATTAAGGTATGGTTTGTGGGTATATCTTCTGATCCCAAGCTCAAAATTTAGGATTTTTATGTGAAGAATATCTCACAGCTCTTACCAGAACTTGAATCTAGCAGTGCTTCCATGCTTTATCCATTTAAATACCAAATGAAATCTTATTTTAGAATGTGATTTTATGCAAGAGATCAGTAGCTTTTGAGAAGGAGTATAACGTAGCTGCCATCCGTCACACTCTGGCCTGCTCTGCAGACGTGCTGAAGCACACTACATTTGCAAGTCCTTGATGACATTCTCTCAATTGCTTCTCTGAAACTGTTTGGGTGATACACCTAAACTGATTAGGTCACCATTATGGACATTAACATACTCAAGTGTTTGAAAAGGGCAATAGCAGGGCCCCTTTGTATGCTAATGACAAAAGGCATGTTAGAAAGGATAATGTTGCTTGTAAAAATTTTTTTTGTACAGTTGAGCTGTTTCTAACAATTAAGTTCCCATTTACAAAAGCTTACTGTTCTGTTATGAGTTGTATTTAGTAGTTTACTGGTCAGCCAAAGAAAAGTAAATACACATGTAATTTCCAGGACAGAGAGTGACAAATGGATTATTATGACTGTTTTATCACTTGCAAGGGTGGAAAAGCTGTGTCTTTCTGTACCCCCTTCTGCTTTATTTCATTGTGATTTCATTTAACAATCTGGTTTTTATGTTTTTAATGAAAAATTAATATATTAATATGCAAATAATTTTATTTATTTGGGGTTTGTAACTCTATATAATTTAATATCATCTCTGTTTATCACAAGAGTTAGCAAAAATTAAGATTTTTCTGTTGGGTACTGAGGCAAAGCCTTCTGGCATACTAAAGGAAGTTAAAGAAAATTTGTATCAGCAGGCTTTTTGGGAGTGTAGTAAATGGCTGCTGTATTGAGAATATGTAGGATTTCAGTCACCCAGTTTGCTACCTGTAAGAAGATGCCACTAGTAGAGTCACTAGTAGTAGCAAAACTATGGTCTGGCTGGAATGATCAGTATTTTGTTTGCTCCTCATCAGAAGCTGGTTATTATTGGAAAATCTGATGCTCCCGTTGGCAGGCTGAGTTGATAGAATAATGCACATGCATGAGTTTCCTAGCGAGGGCTTTGGCTGGGGTTACTTGTTTGCTGAGCTCAGGGGATATGGTACACTCCACTCTGCTCAAACAGCTGCTGTTACTGATGCAAAGAGGTGGAGAAATACTAGAGAAGGGGTAGAAAGAAGGCTAGAGAGATGCTTTGGACAGGAAAAGAAAGAACAGTCATGGAGGAGACAAGAAAAAACCATGAGGCTATTTTAGAAAAATGACTGAATGGTTTCAGGAGAAGGTCAATAGCTGAAAGACAGTAGCTACAGGTTGTTCATAGATGGATGTCCAAATACTGAGCTTTGTCCCCTAAGTGCATTTCTCCATTAATGATCTGTATTACCTTTATATTTCTATTATTGTAAGTATCATCTAATAGTCATATTCATTGAATCATATTGCTGGTAAGCAATTTACAGCACAGAAGAAGTTATGTGGCAAATACTATCCCTTCTTCAGTAGCTGACAGCCTAATTACTATAACTAGGGCATGGGTGGACAGGGCTGCTAAACTGGGCTGGAAATGGGATGGAAGCGCAAGCTGGAGCTTGTGATTAACAAACATCAATGTCAGGAGTGGGAAGGAGTCTTAATGCTCCAGTCTAGGGAGAAAATGCCTTATGCAAAAGTCAGGAGGGAAGCTCACACAGGTTCAGACAAAGGTCAGGGTGCCAGGGATTTTAAATCTGAGGTGAGGGGACAGGAACAGGAGAAGGCAGTGCAGGCTAAGTGTGGACAACTGCTTGGGCAAGTATGATCAGAAAATGAACCAAGAACTACAGACCAGAGTGCAGCAGGGCAGGATCACAAGTTAGGAATCAAGGAGCAGAACAAGACTCACATGCAACCTACAAGTTGCTGAGAGTCTTTTTTACAGTCTGAGTCTGTTCAGAGGCTTTGTTTGGGGCAGGATTCAAATATAGATGCTGCTTCTGAGGTAGCCACCTTGATCCCCTTTATAACCAGCAGGGAAATGACAGGTGCAATTCATCTCTTCCTAAAGCAGATGTTTAAAGTAAGACTGATGAATTGCACCCTAGAAGTGTCTATTTCTCTCCATTAATTATGAAGGGGGCCTATAGTAACTAGCTGAGATATATGCTTTTGTTATAAATGTTGGATGTCTAATGTTGGATGAGTCCTACAGCCTCAGGTGTCCTAGTCATTCCACTGCACCACAGCTCTGCCCTATTCAGTTAAGGCCCTGATCCATCAACCAATTAAATATGTACATAGGTTTTTGAGAATGAATGTGATTAAATGTTCTGGGGGGTTGTAGGAAGTTGTAGATGAGAAAATGCTTCAATGTGTGAAAAGTGGATCTTGAATTAACTACTTAGTTTGTATTCTGGGAGTCTGCCAATGGGTTTTGTAAAATCTCCATCTTCCCTGTACTTCTTCAAGCTGCATCCTGTCCTTAATGTAATACACCATCCCTGCTATCAATACACTAGTGTGCAAGCACACGCTCGGCTTTCTGGTAGCAATTCAGCAAAATTCAATCACCCAGATGTTTGGAAAAGTAGTCACCAGGGGGCTGGAAAAGTAGCCAAATGAAATTAATCTCTGAACTTCTGTGAATATTCAGGTGTATTTTATGATTTTTCCCTAGTTATATCAGAAACCATGAGATGAAGTAGTTTAATCAAAGTGTTAGTGCACAAGATCTATGGTCGATGGGATGCATCTCATAAGGGGAGCTTCTTATTAGTTAGAGCAGCTGTTAGAAGGAAGGAATACACAAACTGGGTTGAAAACATGATGTTAAAATATTTCTGTTGTAGAATACTATGCATATAATTCATCAGGTTTTTGCACTGGACTGATGTCATCCACTTTGAATTTACCAAGGATTTTGGTATGTTCTCCCATCTTTGTATCATAGCTGGTGTGTTACAGTCTGGATGGGTAGATTATTAGGTAAGTGAAAACCTGGCTGGACTGCTGGTCAAACTGTACAGGTTCACCATCCGTGCTCTACCTTGTGTGACTGGTCAGAAGTGACGTTTCTAAGGGGTCTGACCTGAGACTGATGCTGTTTAATATTTTATCAGTGACTTGGAGGAGAAGACAGACAGCACCCTCATTGAGTTTGCATATGACATCATTTCAGGGTATAGTGGCTATTCATGAGGGCAGGGCTGCCATTCAGATGCACCTGTCAAGCTAGATGAATGTGTTGAGAGGAATCTTATGATATTTAACAAGGAAAAATGCAAAGTCCTCACCTGGGACAGGCTAACTCCCTGCATCACTGCGGGATAGGGACTGATTGGCTGGACAGCAACTCTGCTGGAAAGCCCCTCAGAGTCCTGGTGGACAGTAACCTGCTCATGAGTCCCACCTGGCTGTGATGAGGGCTGACAGTGTACTTGGCTGTAAAAATAGGATTGTAGCCACTGGATGAAGGGAAGTGCTCAATCGCCTCAGCTTGGCACTCATTTGACCATTTCTGGTTTTGGGCCTGTTGTGGTTTAACCCTGATTGGCAANCCTCAGTACAGGAAAGACACTGGTCAACCAAAGCAAGTTCAGCAAAGAGCCACCAAGATGGTTGGAGGCTGGAGCACTGTGAGGGGAGGCTGAGGGAACTGAGCTTGATCAAGAGGGGAGGCTTCAGGGGACTGTAGGGATTACTACGAGGACAGAACCAGGCTCTTTAGTGAAGTGGACAGTGAAAGAAGAGAGACAGTGCACATGAACTGAAGCGTGAGAGTTTCTGATGTGGCACAAGGAGAATACTTTCATTATGAGGATAATTAAGCACTGGAACAGGATAGCCAGAGAGGTTGCAGTATCTATATCCTTGGAGATTTTTGAGAGTGGACAAACTCCTGAGCAACTTGGTCTGAATTCTGTGTTAACCCTTCTCTGAGGAGGCAAACTAAAGACCTCCTGGCATCCCTTCCAACCTGAGTGACACTGTGACAACTGAAGGTGACCTTATCTGTGCTGAGCATGAACGTAGGCATTAGGAAACAATTATCTAACAAAAAGGAGCTGGGTGCAATACTGTGTTAGGGACAGGCCATAGACCTTTCAATAGATTATAAAGACAAAGCCTGGTGTGTCTGGATTGCAGAAACAGTCTGCACAAGCCTAGGAGTGAGCCTGACTGGCTTAAAATGCAGGATCCGGAGAAAACAGCAGATCTCTCCTTGAAGAGGGTTCTCTGCCATTTTTTCGAGGTTTGCTATTTCGGGGTCACAGGTGAGACTGTCACTGTTTATTTTAATACTGATAGTGCTATTTCAGTTTATGTTATACATGATAGATGCACCTTTTAGAGCATCTTTTAATATTTTGGTAATTGTTTAGTTTATGTAAAAGGCCTAGAGTTGAATGCTGTTTTTAACTTGGCTTTATCAGACTATAGGTCTCTGAAAATTTTACTGGGAAATGTAAAAGCACGATTAAGCCAGTGCTGTGAGTAAAGAAAATAATAATTCATAATTTCACACTCTGTAAATATGTTTTTTTTTTTTCCCATCAAAATTATACACACCTCTGCAATGTAGTATTTCATGGTAACAAAATAAACATGTATATTACTTTGAAGTTTTAATATTCTTTTTGAGGTATACATCACCTTTTAAAATTTTATTTATAACTGAAACATAGCATACAAACAATGTAAATCTTTCAAAGCTGGATTCATTGCAGGTATTAAAATGCAGTCATAATTATGCTTTTCACCATCCATTTGAGGTGACCTGTTATTTGGCACTTTTGGGATGGAAAGATTCCTGTTCAAATCATGGAACCTTTTCAGCTATAGTGGTCCTAGTATGTAGCAACAGTTTTATGTAGACATAGACACATAATACTTATGGAAATAGTGGAATGGAGTACCATGAAAATTAATATTCTGCTTTTTCCCCTGTAGACGTCTCGAATGAGAGACTTTATATTATTTTTACAGAAACTTGATATGAACCTATATATGTATTAAATATCACATTCACTTTATTTGCAGTATGTTTTAGCACAATGCCAACATCTTACACACAATACAATATTTATTTTATGTGAAGTGTAGTTATGATAATTTACAATTTTAGTACACCATGTGTATTTAAAATATCCATACTGCTCAAGATCTTATTACGGCCATTTATGTGGTATATAGTGCTGCTTTTTTCTGTAAAAAAATACAATCTCAGCAAACTTTTGGCAAGATTTTTTGCTTTTTTGCCTGCTTTTTTTCCCTTGAAATCAGTTTTGTATTATGCATTTTGTTGCCTTAATATGTTGTAAGGGATTTTAAGGTTAAGGTGTTCTGTACAGGCTTAATTTTGTTTCCAGTGAAGTGGATGGTAAGAATTTGACGCAGCTGTATTGCTTATGTTTGGCAAAGCCACGAGTAAGTGAACATTAATTTCTACTGGTTTCATTACAGTAGCATGTCAAGGTCACTCCTGAAACCAGCCCCCCTCCTGATGGCCTCTTTTCAAATACCTGGGAAGAATTAGTCCCAAATAGAGTTGCTTACAGCACTGGCAGAGTAAACAGTGGAAGAACATCTCATTCTTCCTGCTCAGATCCCAGTGCCGACCACCATGTCACTTCCTAGAATCCTGTCCTCACCGTAAGTGTTGCCAAATAAACTATTTGCAGAATATTGCTGACCGCAGGTAATACTTTACTCTGTTATTGTACATTTTACACATTTCTACATTTCTAACTGTACAGGATTCAAAGGAAGACATTAAAGTATCTTAAAAGATCTAGCATTTAGCACATCCAAGCATCCTAGAGCTTGTGCCTTATAACTGAAGACTCAGTGTTGTTTGTTCCACAACACTGGGAACAAATCATAATACTCTTGGAAAGGTGCAATATCCCTTCTTTCATGCTGGCTTTTTTTTTTTTTAGCTCTGAAATACAGGTTCCCACACTTGTATTTGTGGCAGAAATGAACATCAGCATCTCAGGCTGATGGCAGTTTCTGTTTACAATGGCTAAAGTATCTAGGCTAATGAAATCAGCAGGGCCATGGGAATAGAAACAGTATGATGAAAATTAAGAAATGTTTCTGTGGTTAGCTGATTTTAATGGCTTTCTGATGCTACCCAGGTTTTTGGAATATAAATTTTTGGCTTGGGAAAGTGAAAAATGCACAGTGAAACCTTAAATTATTTGATCCTTAGGACAGACAACATTTTCTATTCTTTATACACTGTGTCTAACAGAAAAGTTCCTATATGCCAAGGTAAAAGAACCAATCATCACCACCACCAATAACAATAACAATAACTTTGCATTTATGTAACTTAGCTATTATCACCTGGCTTCACATCAGCTGTTTGGTCTGTGCATTCGATTATATATAATTTTCTCTTTTTACACATCAATACATAATTGTGGTGACTTTTTGTAGACAAGATTTTCCACTACCCTTTAATAGGCTCATAAAACCTCTCTTACACTCAACATTTCACAAAACAATTATGTTGTTATGGTGGTTTTCTAAAAATAAAAATAATTTCGTAAATTCTAGGTAAAACTTCAGCTTCCTGCATAACTTCATTTCCTCTCCCCTCTCTACCAGTCTCTGGGATGTCAAACTTCAGTTCTTGTTGCTGACTGCATTTTCCAGGACTCACAACAAGTCATAAAGGAAATTTGCTATTTTTCACCACTGCTTCTTGGCTTCTTGTTTTTATCACCACCAATATTATGGAACCCTTGGAAACCGATTATCTGGCCATAGTTTCTGAGTAACTACCATTTCATAGAAGTCATGCCAGAAAGGTGGCCATATGGAAAAGGGGATGTGAGTTTGTTCATGTTTGTAATTTTAGATTTGTAGATTTGAAGTATATATTCTTCAGGGTAAACTGCAGAAGGGACTGTAGAGAAGCACTTTGCTCCTCTCTCTCCAAAACACCAATGTCCAAGTTTCCTGCCTCTTCTGTCAATATTCTCTCCCTTGGAAGAGGATTGAGTCAAAGGAAGCTGAAAGGAAAAGCAGTTTTCTCAGTACCAGAGTATTTATCTTCCCTTTGAAAAGACAGTGGTATAATTTCTGACCCCTTCCATATTGGCATCTGTCCTGCATATTCATTGCCTTTTTTTGCAAACAAATGATGCTGCAGCATCAAAAAGAATTGCTCGATATTTATTCGGTGCCTTAAAGATACATTGGTAAGCGTTGCTTTGTTTTTAAAAATGTAATTCTACCAAAAGGAAATAACGAAAAAGGACTTGATACTGGTTCTGCTTGAATGGTGCATATATATGAATATCCAAATAATTAGACATATTTCTACAATCTAATCCTTGATCTTTTCCTGAAGTTTGAGGAATTCCCACATTCTTGTCATTCCTCTAGGGTTTTTCTTGGTTTTTTCATGCTTTTCAAATTTTGATTTATTTTTTTTTTTTCCCCAGCACAACAGCAAATACTTTTTCTATGTTGCCATAAATATGAACTTCATGATTTCTCATTTTATAAGGTAACTTTTTGGATTTGTTTTCCATTTTATTTTGTTTTCCAATTGTCTTTGATAACAAACACAGGAAATTTCAGTAGAAATCCAAGTAGTCCTGTTCTCTATTATGTGTCTGGTACGTCTGATTTGTTATTTTAAAGACAACTTCAAAATGGACATCATACAGTGTAGATTACTCTCTCTTTACTTGGTGTGCTGTTGTCATCCAGAAAGAGAAAATCTGCCAAGAGTAGGGGAAAATGGGGATTTCATTGGCAAGATTTCCTTTTTCATCACAGCTCCAGCACCGCTGACCCGTGCTACGCTCCCTATCTACCAGCATTCTTGCTGATTCTTTTAAACAAATGGGAATTCCAGACAGAAGCAAATCATTTCCATATTGTCAGCAGACAAAATGAATCTTTCCATTAAATTGTGTGTTTATTTTGGAGTTTGAAAGGGCTTTTATTGTAGTTGTTGTTATAGTTTTTAATCTACTAGAAGATGAATTTACTTTAGAACTGTTATATTAATCCCAGTTCTGAACCCCTTAACTCAGACTTAATTTGAAAATATCATATACAGTTAATTAAATTTTGTTTTGAGTTCTTTGGAAATAAACTTCTTGTTATTGATGATGTCATTGGTGCCAGGAGATATGCGTTTCCTGTGAAGGGCTGCAATACCCCACTGGGATTTTTTTTCCTTTTTTGCAGTCCCTGCATGATAAATTAATAATTCAGATAATTTGTTTATAAACTAGGCTGTAGGGGGACATTGCTGAACACTACAAATAAGTTTTTGATGTAGTTATAAAATTATTTCCTATGCTATTTATCATTTCTTAAACCAGACACTGTTGATGAATATTCAACATCTGCATAAAGCACAGGAAAACCTTTTTAATCAGCACTAATACTGAAGCGTGAATTTTCTAATCAGCATAACTGGTGTGTGGTGTGGGAACCTATAGGGCTGGTGAATTTTTCAGATTAGGGTGTTAATGGATGGAAGAAGGACAGGTGGCAGCAACCAGGCAAAGCTCTCATTCATTTTTAGCACCTCTGGCTTCCAGGAATGAAATCAAGCCATGGTGAAAGGAACTTGCTTTTAGGGCACAGGCTACCATCCACAATGGCCTCAGGATCCCTTTGGATAGCAGGCTTGTGTCAGCCTCTGTTTCAATGGGCTTTGGTGCAAACAAACCAGATGCTTTATCATTTGTGGATTTGCAAATTACTGGATTTGTGCAATTTTGTGGATTTTCAAAATTTGTGCAAATTTGTGGATTTGCAAATTAACAAAATGTTGTGTAGTGTGGGGGAGCTCTGTGGATTTAAATGCATGACCCAACAAAGAAATCAAAGTTGTTCATGGTTCTCTTGAACTGTACCTCAACTACTCATGCACTTGTTTTCATGGATCATAATTATGCAATTAGATTTGATGTAATTTCACGCTGCATTTTCTCTGTCAGATTTTGTGCGGATTTTGTAAGGCTACAAGCTGGCTGGTGCTCACCATGGACTGGGAGAGGGTACGAGGAACCTCTTTCTCTGGGTTTTACCTGAGTTAACTAGATAGTGCTAAAGACTAGTCATTTTTGCTTAAAAACAGAACTATGTTGTCACTACAGTTTTTCCTTCTGTTTACTTCAGAAGGGAGCTTCTCCCTCTAGCAAAGACGCAGCTTCAGGATGCAGCAGTTCTGCTATCTCTGTTCCCATAGGACCCAGGCTTTGCCTTGTCTAAACAGTGACCGGAGCAGTGGTGCAGAGATTATAGCACTTCAGATTAAGCTGTTTGCCCCAACCCTTTGCTGGGGACTACCCCTTCCATGTTGGGGATGCAGAATGGAAAGCATGTCCATGCTCCAAAAGCTGTTTTCACAATCTGAAAAACTTAAGGTGCTCCTGAAAGTGGATCTGTGCTGGTACTGGACTAAAGACTGGGAGTACGGATACGCTACTCATGCAGCCACTGCTGGCACTCAGGACACAGCCTGCAAGAGAGGACTGGGGTAGAAGAGGAAGGAGTGGAAAATTCCTTTATCAGAGCTGGTCTGCCAGAACCCTTAGAAAACCACGTTACAAAGAAATGTGGCGGATCTGCTTCCTGAGCCTGTATAATGCTTCCTATACATCTAACCTCTAGCTGTAGACTGTGGTCATCATAACACAATGTGTCCTTGTGTTTCTTTTTATTTTTATTTTTGTGCTATGGCAGGAGATATATCACCTGGAGCACCATAAACTACACCTGCTGAAAGCCATTCTGAGCTTAGGCCAAATCTAATATAAGCAGGCACAACTCAATTAAAGTCACGCTTGCTTACACCTGTAGTGAATTTGATACTGGGTGTATGCATTGACTTGTACTAAATATGTTGTCTGAAATGATTAAGCACTAACCCAGTCTGTAGCAAACCTCTGAAGCCTATTCGAGTTAGGTGATTTATGGTAATTTTCATTACAACTGTTCTCTTATGTGCTTGTCTGTAGTGTCTGCAATACACTCGCAGAATCTTTCTGGTTAATCTGTTTCCGTAAAAGCTCTACCTGTGCTGTTGTGACTGCAGCTCACTCAGAACAAGCTGCAGAAGCTTTACACTAGCTAGCAAAAGTACCGGTGGCAGGACAGTTTCAGCAGCAAGGAGCTAAGTGTGGGCTGGAGAAGCTGGTGGAGAAGCAAATTAACTGCTCCGATGGTTAAACCAAGTTCCATGTGGCTGTGGCTGGCTGTTGACACTTCCAACTGAACAGATTTCAAGTTAACCCTGTTGTGTCCACAAAAGCAGCAGTCACAGCAGTGACAGCAGTGTAGACATCCCAGGAAGGAAAGAAACAAATTCATAGCTGATTAAGCTAACTTTTAGCAAATTCATCCTGTATTTTAGCAACATGATATATATAATATCATTCTAGAATTTCTTGTTTTTTCATGTATGTTTACTTGGTTATTTTGTGAAAAGAAACATATAAAATACATAATCATGTTAAGTCATTATACAGCTCTTATATAATCACATTAACCATACATGAAATGACAACATTGCAATGCCACTTTAAAGGTAAGGCAATTTAAGGATGGTCTATAAATTGTGCACAGTGCTGCCTGCATTAACGGTACGTCATATAGAAATGCATGTCATTTCAGCTTGAAAACGCACTTTGTAGTAAAGTCGGAAACATCATAACAAATTGGAAAGACATGTTAAATTATCATTTAATCAGTTGTTTAATAAAATCTGCTTTGTTAATAAGTATGAAAACATAACAGCAGGAAAAATAGAACTGCTAGTCCATTTAAATCTACTTGGAAACCACTTTCAGACTTTGTCAAAGTATTGGCAGAAATACAAGGCTAGTCTATCTTCAACACTGTTTACCCTGCCTGTAGACACAAAGATGAGATACAGATATCAGAATGGAACAAACAATTGCAATAAAAAGATTTGGTTAGGAAGAGCTTGGTTTTGTTGCTGGTACTTTTTTGGTGAAGTGTTTTGTCTGCAATAGACACAAAGCCCAAGGAGATAAAACCAGCACTAGATGAAACCTTTCTATTTTGATCCCCTGAGTCTGCTGGTGCAGACTTAAATGTGAAATCTGGACGTTTCAATAGCAGAATATCCATGTATTTACACTATTCACCTTGTAGTCTTACAATCTAATTCTTCACCAATTGTTTTGCATTTTATTGACAGTTATGCTTGAAAAATAATGGAAATTACCACATAAAATATAATTGTCTAGCTGAGGCTATATGTTGATAACTTGAGAATTAAAATATAATCAAATCTTATAAACGACACCAAATGCTTATGACCACCATGTCTATTAATGTAATGTTGCTTACTAAAGCTGTTAAGGCTTTTACAATCTTTTCGTTTGTTTGGTTGGTTGGTTTGTTTGGGAAGTAAAAGCATCATCCCCATTTGTTTTATACTCAGGCAAACATCTTCCTCTTCCAGACATCTGTAAGAATAGATCCATATATTATAATAGTCCAACAACTATACTGAAAATAATATAATCAGGCCTATTATTTTGTTAATTATTTCTCTACATTTTGTTTTTACAATGTTGAAACATTATATTCTGAGTTACTAAGAAATGCCATATAAAATAGCAAGCCTTTCCAACACAATAAACTTGTAATGATCTCATTATATTTTCTAGGAGGTATTTGTCTACCTCATAAAATCATCACATAACTACAGAATTGGCAGCTTCTGGTCAGCAGAAGAAGCAGATTATAATGGCAGGTCAAGGCTAACACATACTGGCAGAGCTTTGTGGGGAAGTTTGTAATTCTTCCTCTGAGTTCCCATTACTAAAATAATCGCTTAACATGATGATTCCAGGGTTCAGACTTTCTGTTTGCAAGCTACACAATGAACTAAACAAAAGCTATGTCTGCTTGGAGATAATATTGTAATAAAATATTCTAATTACTCCATACATGGTATTATTAAACAGTGAAATAGTCTATACTCTCCTCTCATGACTATTTTGTAGCTAGCCCCTGTGAATGGTTCTTCTGCGAGCTGGTATCTTCACAGCTTTTCCTCCATATGTCCACTTTGAGTACATTATTATGGTTCTGGCCTCTCTGACCCTTTTAAACTCCTATTCTTCTTAAATGTTCTTCTTTACATGTCATGAATTCATCAGTGCAACAGGTCTTTTCCTTTCTTTTTTATGAATTATCTTTACTAGCTTGAGAGTGAGCGTAAGCTGAGGATTTGTTCTGCAATCAATGAGAAATAGCAGACTGATTATTGAGTAATAATTGTTCCTCAATAACAGTGACAAGAATAATCCATTTTAAAACTCCCAGCATTTGGCTTGTCTATCCTCTCAAAATCACCAAAGGGTAAGGGCACCAGCCAGTTAACAGAGGTGTGAATAATGACTACAGCTAATGAGACATACCACAAAACCAGGACTTTTCCAAATAGTTAGCTGTTATTATCCAATCTTTTGGTATGGAAATGTTTCATAGGCATAAGATAAGAATCATGAAGGGTGTAGTATTCATCCTTTCTGACTGCCTGAGACAGTCCTTTCAGAGCTGTTCCATAAATTCTTTTTCTCAGTAAATAGGCAGTATACAGTGTGTTTTGGTTTTTTTTTCCCCCCCAGAAATTAGCTGTGTTTTCACAATTTGGAAATGTTTCTAGAAAATTATTACTCAAATAGACACCGATCTATATTGTATTTTGAATAGGGAATGATTTTTTGAGTTAGCATTATTGCAGTTTTTTATGATATAGTTGTTCTGCACTTCTTTCACAGCAAGAATCTAATAATATAATGTGTGTTCTGAAGAACACATTAAAATGACATTATGTGATCAGGATGCCAATTATAGTATGACTAAAGACTAGCTATCAAGCTACAGAAAGTCAGTAATTGTGCTGATATAAACATAATGTTTATATGTCTTGAGTAGAAAAGAATGAATCCCATTTTATTACTTACATACGATTATTGACAAAACACTTAGGGATACATTTTCAAAGTGTTGTATGGGTTTTTAGCTGCATGACTCCCATTTAAGTCAATAAGAGTCACATAGTTAAAACCCCATGCAATATTTTGAAAAAATACCACAGAGAAACCTCTCTTTTATTGCTTAGCTGCACAAATCATTTTATTCTCTAGTAGTTCTTCCACATGGCATGCTAGTAGTGTTGGCTGTCGGTAGTCTCATTAAAAAAAAGTGTACAGGCCTCCAAATATGGTGGTCTATTTATATGCAGATTTCAAAAAATAATAACATGATTTGTACTTCTATTGTTCCTTTCATCAGGTTATAGCCCAGTGCTTTAAAGCTATTAGTTAATTATGCCTCACATCACTCCTCCAGGTAGGTACACTAGTAGCTGCCACCTTTGGTGGCTCACCCGAGGAGACATGGTGAGTCAGTGGAAGAACAAAGAATTGAACCAGCCCTGATCCAGGTCCTTGGTCCCTTGTTC
>VZTL01040364.1:368-12053 GCA_013400535.1 Scopus umbretta
TTTTGCTCCAGTGAACGCATACTGAGCAAACACTCCAGGCCAGCTGCTTCGCGGGTGCGCGGTCAGGACAGCTTGGTTCATGTTAGTGGCAGAGCACCGATTCACGTCAGCCGAAGATCAGGCCCCACCACTTAAACCTGCTGCTCCCACTAAACTGTATGGAAAAAAGTGTTCAATTCCTGTTGTCACAATATCCCTTCCATCCTGCAATGGATGTGTTAGCCCGAGGACAGTTCGTCTCAATTTACTTCTTAAGCTCACGGTCCTTTTATCCTTTTTGCTAAGACAGAATTTACATTTTTGTTTCCCGCTTGCAGGCAGCACCACCACCGGTCTGCTTGGCTGCTCACATCAGGACGGTTATTCTCTGGCAAGGCTGACACTGAGCAGGCGAAACGACCAAAATTATCCCTTAGAAAGACCGCCTTAAAAGACGTTATTCCCTTCTTCAACTTTGCTCCAGTCCTTCAGCATGAGGTAAGTCAGCTCTGACTCCGTTACATGAGCGCATCGTTCCACGAGCGCTGCTACCTGCAGGAGTCGGGAGGAGATAGACGACCGCGAGCAGCGGTCACACCGCTGTTTAATAGATTGCTGCTCATTAACTTAATGCCATTTGCTCCTTCCGTGCGTGTGCCTCTTGCTCGCTGCAAACGCAGGTTGTAATGTATTTGCTGAGCCCTCCTCTGCTCCCCATGCATGCGGCCCGTGCGTGCAGTTCTGCAGGGCATGCTGGCCCCAGCACGGCTTCCCTGCGCCCGCTGGCAGAGCTCGTGCCCCTGATAGCCTGTTCTCAGAAATGCCCCGGCAATTTCCCCCGCAGACACAGATGTGGGTTTTAGTACGTACTTGAACTGTCAGAAAGGAAGCAAAGGCCTTGACCTGGCAATAAATATCTTGGGAAGAGCGTGGTGTAACCGCACACAGCCCTGGGGAACAGCAGAGGGCTCGGCAGCCAGGGGCACTTGAGCATGTGCTGCTATTTGCAGGCGCTTGTATGAGGCCAAAGGAGTTTAACTTCCACCTTCCCACAATTCACCTCTAATTTTAGCCTTCAGGGTGAATACCTTTGAACCTTTGCCTTTATGCTGGCTTGCTCTGGTTTGGATATCTGTCTTCGAACCTGGTCTTTTCCGTAGTACGCGATTCTTAAATCTTTAAAAAAGAGAGTTTTAAAAAGAAATAATTACTGCTGAGCTAGTCACAGTTTACTCTGTATTAAGTGACTGAAACTATTTTACATTCCATCGCTGCCACACGTTATTATTTTTCTGTTTTGTCCTTGGTTCACAAGGACAGCGACCCTGAGCCACCCTGCCTTTCAAGAAAACCACTGAATCTCTAGATAGAACTGGAAACTTATTGGCAAAGTCATTTCTTTCATCCCATGCCAGCTGGGCAAAAGCAAGTGCTGTCAAACGCTTGCTTGAGAGGGCAGTCGGAAGGGTTTGCCATCAGCTTTACCTGCAGCAGCTGCAGCGTGTTTCCCCTGGCATCGTGCCCCTCATCCACAGCCTCAGGATGAGCCCCAGGGGAGACCCCAGAGGCAAGAAAGGAGTGAGGATTTGGGGCACAAACTGCTCGAAATGCCAAGTTGGAAGGCGATCACTTCTGTACTGGATGGTTTGTGCCCAGTGCCTTAGAAATAGAGGGGCCATTTGCAAAATCCACAGTTGGCTGCAGTTCAGAGCCTCAGCACTGTCAAAGCAAAGATATTTTGAAGGTGATCGGCTATGGGTGGTGGCTGCCAGCTGATGCAGATTGGAAGAGTTCAGCCAGCTCTCTTCTTCCCAGACAATATCTCAAAATGCTGTCGAACCACTTAGCTATATACTGTGCCTGCCCCTATATAAATCAATCTCTAGGGAGCTTAACAGCAAACTGATGCAGCATATCCTTGTTTGTGTTTAATTAAGATTTGCATATTGGGGACATCAAATCCAGTGCCCTATCCTTGCAGGGCTCTGTTCTAGCCGAGTTGGAGAAAAAAGGCAGGAAACTACATTGGGGATGCAAGTGGAATAAACAGCCTGGAGAAAAGGCATCTTCAGATCTCTGCTGGCAATCGGCTTCTGTGCTGAAACAGGAGGGATTATATCCCTTAGAAAAATATAAACTTCCTCTATCTGATACAGTGGCGAAAACTCTCACTTTACAGATAAATCTCACTATGTGCCATCTTCAGTGCTAATTATCCGCTATGCATCTCAGACTAATTACAGACAGTGACTTTGCATGCAGTGTCTTGCAGTTTTGATCATTGCGCTCTTTGGTTTTACGTTCTATGAAAATCATGGACTCGGGAAAATCTGCAAATGCAGAATATGCGGTATATGGCTCACGACTGTCTATCCTTCTTTCTGTGCATCTGTGTATCACCTCCCCAAACTGAATCATTCCCGTCTTTTCTCTCTCCCCCTCAGTAGGGACATGTATTTTAATTCAGGGCTTTTTCTTTTTATCTCTTGAAACCTCAAGTCTTTCGAACTGAAGCAGGATTGTGGTTGTCCAGGTCCCACCAGCAAGACTGATGGTGTACCCCTGGAGTTGGTCACCTACAGCCAGAGTCTGATTTCATTTATATGCAGGTTAAACCTAAGCAAAATATTAGTTTCGGTGACGTTTCTCATGTTTTACATTTGTGTAACAAAACTGTTTCTTCTACAAATATCCCATTTCTCTTCTGTTTAATGGAAACAGGGGTCTTCATGTGGGAATGATTTTGTTCAGTTTTTAAAACTGGCTGTACTGGGGACAATACAAGAAAGCGGAAAGTATACGGTGGCATTGAGTTTATCAAACAAGAAAACCCCTGACTGTATGTAGTTCACACTACAAATTATTCTTTGGGAATAGGAACCTCTCACCTTTACGTTGCAAACTTTTACAAAAGGGGTCTGTTAAGTCATCTGTCTGTACCTTACACAGTTATTCATGAGCTCAGAGATGGAGCCAACGTGGAGGGGTAATGTGTTGATGATCGCTTATTGGTTTTATCACAAACCTGCCAGTGTCATGGGATTTAGTATTGCACCTGAGGACAAAATGAATGAATATTTTGTGTATCAGCATCTATCTGCAATTTCAAGCCATAGCATCAAAATAGATCCTTTAGTTGGAGCCTTTAAAATGAATTCCTTTGCTCATGCAAAGTCTCTGCTACCTTGCCCTTGGTATTTCTATCCATTATCTTTTACTGTCTTCTTTCCTTTTTATGACCCCATTTTTATTTACCATACAGCCCTTAATTTAGTTGTGCTGACACAGTTACATTTGCAGTTCTAGCTTAATTACCATATATTCATGAATAGGGTGGTTAGGGATAGTAGCTACAAACATGACAGATTCATTTGCATTATTGTCATTAGCATGCTGCACAAACGAGTTTTTGTTTGTGAAGTAACTGTTTAATGGGGCTATATTGCTTCCATAAGAACCCAAGTCTGGAGGAGAACAGTGAGCTGCTACTAATGCTGCACCGGTCTGAAACTTCTGCAAATTGCACTATGATCACGCTGACAGATGGTATGCCATGCCTTTTTCCAACTCAGCAGAAAATGGAAAAATATAATAAAGAGACTACAGAGATTAGAGTCTTTATCAATGGGACTTGAAATCTAGTGCACCATATGCTTGGTATAAAAAGAAACATTCATCTGAAAAAATTAAGGCAGAGCATAAACTGAATTTATCTGTTATTCTTTGTAGACCTTGTGGCTAGGTTTTAATCCATAATTTTAAGTATAAATGTAATTGCAATGAGTAATAACTTGGTGCTCTGACATCTTCCTTGCTCCCTAGGAGCGAGGCCTTCCTCACTGCTCTCAAAATGAAACCCTCTCTACAGTAAGGTGATTTTGCCAGCAGGAGATAGGCTGGCACCAGCTGGCGCTCCCAGTCCTTCTCCCGGTACAGTTTGTTGATGGCAGACCTGATCCGATGCCTACAGGGGCAGAGGGATCTCAGCCAGCAGCCGTCTGACCTTGCAGGCGGTTGGTTGAGAGGCCTTTGGCGAAGGTCCAAAGATGTCTCTTCAAACATTCACAATCAACGCTGGTGTTTCTGCAAGGATTATTATAGCTGCTTTTTATTAAGTGTTCCTTGGTGGCAACAGATGAGGTGTTCAACAGCCTTGGAGTACCTTGCACATTCACACAGTGCTTGAAATCTAGGCTTATGAATTCTGCTGTTAAATATATTCCTTTCAGGTAGTAGGCAGAGATAGCCATCGTTCCTGATAAAATGCTGATCGCTAACTCAAGTGTACGTGAAATGCTGTACCGCTGTTAACTGCACATGTTTCATCTCCGTGCACATGTTCACTTCAGAAAGAGAAAATTGCAGATCTTGATTCACCGAGATACTTGGGTGCGTGCCTGATTCTCAGCACATGAGAAGTCCCACTGTAGTTATCACACTTGCTGAAAATCAGGTATTTACTGAAGTGAGTCCTCTAATCTGGATCAGAATTAAGGTCTGAGGGAACAGGGAAGCCAAAATGTTGCTGTGATTCCCCCTTGAAGATGTGAGCTTTATTTATTTAGCCATGAGATAAGAGTGGCTGGGATGACTGATGACACAGAAAGCAATGCAACCCTGCGATGAGTCCGCTCCCACTGCGGTAAGACGGAGATTTCCTAGCCTTGTTTATGAATTTGTGATGCACAAAACTAGCAGTTTGAAAGTGATAGCTTATAATAATTTTTCCTCCTCTTGCCCTACCTGTTAGCTAGTTCTTTGGGGTAGACACTAGCGTGAACAAGAGCTCCTTTCAACCACACTTACGTGAGAAAACAGAAATTTGTTTGGAATAGATAGAGAAGCCATTCAACTCATTTTCATTCTCTTCTGACACTCCAGAACATGACAAGAGAAAAGGAGAGAGGTGTTCAGTTTTCTAATTCATCCAGATGAGATTGCTGAGACAGCAAGGCTGTTAAAAACAAAAATTGTACCTGGCTGAGCCCTCGGAAAGCTTCATCACAGAGAATAAATATAAAAACACTTACAGAACGGCTTGTGTGAGAAACTGTTCTGGGGGAAGATAACCTTGTTAAAACCTGGGCTCATCCTGTGTTACAAAACACCAAAATGTTGGGTCCATGCTTTCTCTAAGGTCACTCTTAAGTCACTACTTAAGAGAGGGCATCTCCATGATGTCAGTGCTTTAGGCACCTTGTAATCCAATCCTGCTCACCTCTGGTGTCCACGGCATCGTACTAAAGATATTAGTGTCTTATCTACATTAGCGCTCATCAATTTAACCCAAACTCCTTCTTGTTCTCTTTCTCCCTGAATCAGAAAAGCCTAAAGACTTAGGGTCCAGAAATCCCTTAATTTCTTGCCATTTTAGGTACGTATAACTTACGTGCAGCACAAGTGACAGAGCCTGTTGATAAACCCTTCAGTCAGAAGATAGCAATGACCACGCTGGATCACACTGAAGATCTGTCTAGCAGACAGGAGAGCTTACAAAAGGGGCAAGCAGGTAGCAACACTTTCCTAGGAAATGCTCCTAAACTCCCACAGCTTCCAGCCCTGGGGCTTCGCAGTCCAGAGGTGCTGTCTTTGTATTTGAGATACCTTAGTGATGTTTTATTTCTTTAATTTTTCCTGCTTCCTTTAGAACTTTGTGACCTTCTAGCACCCACAGCATCCTATGGCAAGGAGTTCCACTGCTCACTCATATATTCTCTAAAAAAAAACCCTTTTTTCAACTGATTATTTATTTGCTATCTTCCATTCCTGGAATCTTGGGTGACTCCTGCATGGGCAATCCTATGGCCCTGGTTGTTTATGGATTTAGGATGTGTCAGCAGGACATACTTGGCAGGGTTACATCGTGTGTTTCATCGGGATAAGACTTGGTCTCTGTGTTCCCAAGCAGCAAACCCCACTATATTACTCAGCAGTATATTCACGCTATAAATACACTTTTTTTCACATTAATTCATCCTTATTTACCGCGGCAGATAACAGAACTCCAGGCTCAGATTCATGCAGCAATAAAGAAAGAAAGAAATTTCTACCAGATTATAAAGATTTGTCATGTTGTCACTATGTTTATTTTCTCCATCTATTTCTCTCCTTTCTGTGCATTGCTTTATGCTCTGCAGGGCCCTCAGGGAAGGAAAAGGGGGCATTGTTTTGAAAAATATAAGGTTTTTTTGATTAAAGGATACAAAATTAATTTGCCTCACAGAGCCTAGAAGCATATTATTTGACAACTGTACTCCACTGAACAAACAGAGCACACACGAACAAATTTATCACGTTTATCACCAGACCCTAGTTTTTTGTTCTGCAGACTGTGGAGTCTCTTTTGCAATTAGAGAATGTGAATTTGGTAAAACACTCGTAACCACAAGTTGCTGTTTTTTCACTAACTTGCACAAGGTTAGAGTAATGGTGTAGCTACAGCTCCCATTGAACTGGGAAGAGCAGAGGAACACAGCATTGACCACACTGGAGACACAAGACACAATGCAGACCAGTGCTGGAGGCTGAAACACCTCCACTGGTAAACCCAAACTTAAGGTCAGTAGCAAGGACCTTACCCTAAGACCAGAGAGATCAGAGGTCAGAAAAGTTGCAGTGGTTTTCTCTGAAAAGATTTTTTCCCATTTGAAGGACTGGGAATCACCAAGGTTCAAAGTCACATCCGGATAGACTCCAGAGCACCGCCACTGCTCTCGTGCTGGTCCACATCCAAGCTACCTGTCACTACTCTGCGGTTATTTTGGATATTTGATGCTCTCAAAAGAGGACACTGCCTGTCCTTTGGACAGATACCATTAGCAAGCTGGGAAACAAAGCTGAAGACAGTTTGCTCCTTGCGGTATTTGTATATCAGAAAATAGGGGACAGAAATCTGTGCGGTTGCACTTTCCCGGGAAGGTATATCTGTATGGTGCTGTCCACTACGGATGCAGCTCCATTGGCCCCAGCTGGGACATCCGCTTGATGCACAGTAGTTACATTGCCTGTTTTATCTCCTTCTTGCTTTGTGTTTTTGAGTGTGACAAGGAAGAGCCCAAAATTACTCATATAGGCAGAAATGTCACTATGGAAACAAGGAGACAGTTTAGTATAGTTTGGCCAGCATTGACACAGCCACTCTAATAACCCAGAAGATGGTGCAGCCCTGCGTGTCTGCAGGAGAGCTCCCCAAGGAGCAAACCAGGCTGAGCAGACCATGCGGCAGTGCGGTCGGCAAAACAAACAGCACAGTGCTGCTTTCAAAAGCCTTGGGTATCTGTGCCGTGAAATCCAAATCCTTAAAGCCTCTAAAATATATATATAGGGCCTAACAGACATTATCATCTTTTTCCTATTCTCACAGTGCCTTCCAATATCTAAAGGACTTTGGGATAGAAGAGACAGGATGAGACTTGAGCAAGCCAGACGTTTGCAGAGTGAAAGCACCATGTTTTGCCTGTCCCAGCCCTTCTAAGGGATCAGATGTGTGTTTCTCCAATGGTGTGTATTTGGAAATTACGTTATGGATATATGCACATAGTAGCTAAGATCTGTTTTCTGCAGCCCAGGGCGGGCTGAAGTCCTGGGCTCAGGATGGAGAGTGTCCCACAGTACTGGTAAGCACAAAACACACGCTGCTGTAGGACCAGCAGTGACACTCGCCACAGCAAACACATCTCGTGTGTACACCACCACCAGTTCCATCAAACCAAGTGAAAATAATGTTATAAAACCAAGTTGTGCAGGGAGTGGTTGAAATCCTGCTGCTTGTGAACCTTGGGGAGAGCACACCTCCCCATCTCCCTTCTCCTCCTGACTTATTTCCCTCCGTTTGCCTCAATCCATGCAGCGAGCTTTCATAAAGATGCTGCTATTAACCATTTTCTCTGCAGATGTATTCTCTGTGGGGTCTTACAGTGTAGTCACTTGACTGAAAGATGAGCATGAGGAATATATAGAGAGATGAGACTCCTCCTGCAGATTAGCAAAAGCTTTCTCTACCAGCACAGACTCTTATACCTCATGTGGTATGAAACCAATTTACGCTGAAAATACAATTAGAATCAGTAAGTTTGTAATGCCAGTGCTTTAAAAATACCTTCCAGACACCTCCATACTCAGGGAGATACTCAATGTGGCATCCAGGTTGGATGGTCCCCAAAGGGTGAGTGGGAATAGGCCCTCCAGGACCGCCTTTGGGAAATTTTAGATAGTTATTCCTGCGGGGAACATGCATGGGGCTCCCACCACATCCCAGCCACCCACAGCTTCAGCCAGTTTGCCCACGGCAAACAAAATAATTAGTCTGATTGGGATGTTTTCGCTGGTTTTGTTGTTTTCTGGAGCCAATTATTGGTGAAGAAGGAAAAGGCAGTTTTTAACTATCTGTATCTTGGGCAGATCAAACCTCCTCTTTCCCAGAATACCAAAAGGGCTCAATGGCCTCTAGACCTCCCACAGCTAACCAGGACCATAACTGCTGCTTGAGAAGCATTTTCAGTAATGGTGAGAGTTGTAGGGGAGAGCTTCAAAGGAGGTGCTCTCGCCTTAATCCTCAAGCAACACTGAACTTGTAGCTCAGACTTTTAACACAAAACTTGCCCCGGTGCTGTCAATCCACCAAGCCTTGAACAGCAAGCGAAAGAACAAGCCTTCTATCTTTTCAAGACTTCCCCCAGCTCAAATCAGGGTTAACATACTGGGACAATTTTTCTCACTCATCCTCTCTACACAAAACCAGCTAAGCTGGTGCACCGGTGGGAGCAGAATTTGGGGAGGGGAACAGAGACACACACACCCCCACACACACACACAGAGCCGCCACACACTCCCACCTCTGTGTGCTCTTTTTTTTGCCACTACTGCTTAGCCTAATTTCCTTAGCATGCATTAGACGATACTGTCCAGTACAACCAGGGAGCTGTGACCAAAGGTCAGCAGCATTTTGGAAAGACATGATTTCCTCAAAAAAAATTAGTTTTTAAAGATAACTAATGTCCATTTGAGCTATCAGCTTTGCCTTTTCTTCAGCTTATTCTTCCTCATATTGTAACTGTGTTGTCCTATACACAACCACATTTCTTACAACAGGCAGCTTAAAAGAAGGTTGATCCTAAAAAGTCAAATGCATCTCGATCCTTTCTGGGTAGTGTCTCTGATCTGACATTTATTCCATGCCTTTTCTGCTGGAAAGCATTGGAAACAAATCTTCCTGCAAATCACTGCCTGCTTCAGTCTGTGATTTCTATTATCTGATTCATTTAGTTCTGTACATGAAACAAAATGAGGGAAGATGATCATTTTCTTCCCACTGGGACAAGTTTATATCAGGACTTCTTCTTAGAGTCCAGCACTTCTTACTCTTTTGAAGGCTCTGCCATCACTGTGGCACTACTAGAAACACACAGTAAAGAAGTGAGCTGATACAACCAAGAGCTGTGAACAATATGAGGGAATCTGCCAGACTCCTCCATGTTAGGAAATGGAAGCATTTTGTCTCAGGCTGCTCTAGTAAACAGAATTTATATTATGTTCCCCCAGAGCGAAAGACAAAATAAGCTCCTGTATATAATATAATTTCTGTGGGAGGAAGTTGTCTGCATTGTTAGTTATATTGAACACGTTCTCGTTTTCTTGCATTGTGCTCTGCTTTCAAGTCTTAAGTCTCAGAAAGATTCCCCTTGGAGAACACTGAAATTAAAGACTGAATCAAGAATGAATTAATTCTGTTCACTAATTGTAATGCTCGTGTTACCTGGTCCTTGGGAACAATGTGAAGAGCAGCTGCCGCTCTGCCATGGCGAGGTTCTGCTCCCTGCAGCCAGGGAAGAGATGAACATTTGATTTTAATGCTTCTTCTGGTCCCCGGCATCTCAACAAACACGTGAAACTTTTGCTGATGCCAAAGTGGTCCCTGTCCTGGGATAAGCCTGGGCAAACTGCAGGGTCCCACTGAGCTTTGCCGGGAGTGTTTGCTCATGCAACGTCTCCCCTGTTGTAGAGCCACTTCAAATTTAGCCAGGAATGAGCTGGTGAAGGAGCGCCACATAAAATCCAGTTTTTCAGCATTGTTATGTCTGCTTTCAGTCGTGTAAGCAATACTGATCCAGTGGCCCTCCAAGTCCCTTTCCAGGCTGGTAGGATGCTGGGGAGGGAGGGGGGCTTCAGCATTCAGCGTGACCCCCTCCCTCCCCTGCATACCATGACAGTGAAAGTTAGTGGCCTTAATTTAAGACCTGAATAGCGCTGTGACAGCTCCACTCCCCCAGTAAATATCATCATTCACAAGTGCAAGTTGTATGCCACCTAAGTGGGGAAATTACTGTGAATAACAAATGGCTGTGCTGGTCAGTCACCTCTTTGCTTCTGAGCTGTGCAAACAATTAATTTATTTGCTTTGTCAGCCCCTCACGGGTCACAAGTCCTTGTCAGACACCTTAATTTGAAGCATCGAGCTGATGCACTGGGCAGCTGTGGCAGACATTTACCCTGTGTCTCCTCTTGGAGTATCATTTGGCTTCACACACAGTATTCTCTGGAGCCAATTTGTAGCTGAGAAGCCAGCGGAACAATCTCTGGCGCATGGTGAGCCTGCATTGTCCCTTGTCATCGGCTGTGCTGGGGACCACGTTGTAAAATCAGATGTGAAAATAAGAATAGTCCCAAAATGCATGTATCAGTATTATTCCTCACTAAACCTGCCTACTCTTACTTTTGGAAGCGTTTTTGATATGTGGGCTCTCAGCTTATCAACTCCTTCATTCAGCATAGGCTGTCTCGGATCGGTCCAGAGGTTTCTGCGCTGCTCAGGAGATGCAGCAGGGGAGGAGGAGGAAAGACGTCTGTAACTTGAATGCTCCCTGCAAAGAAGTGTTGTCTCTTGCCCACAAATCCAGTTCTCTTTGAATTTCTGAGGTGCACCTCTTCTTTCAAAGTGGCACATAAAAGTCCCCAAGCCCTCAAGAGAGTACTATGCCCACTGAATTTACAACACATTGGAAAATAATCCGTAATGAACATAAATTGCTAAAAAAAGTCTCAGAGATCAGTCTGAGAAAACATTTCAGCTGTGGATGCGGCAGTATCAAGTCAGAAGACAAGCAGATACATAGAGCTTTTTTTTTTTTCATAAAAGTGCACTTTGAATTAATGCCATCTGCATATTTTTTAGCTTTTAATGAGAAGTTTCACCTCTTCAAAATTAACTTCACTTTTGACATATAATGATGTGATTGTCCATCACATCTTTGATTCTGCATTAGCTGTTGGAATTCAAGACATTCCCTGCTTCTTTTTCTGGAGTGTCTTAATAGCAAAGTTCAGCTAATAAAAAAAAAAAAAAGTTTGTCTTCATATGCATTTCCCGTTGTGTGTAAAACCCACAGCCATCTTTAGAGCTGCCTCTTGATATGAAAGCCCTCAATGATTTTTTATAAACTCTGCAGTAGATTCCTGTCATTTTCTATTTAACAGCAGGTGCTATTAAAGGACATAAAATATGTCAACATAACCCCCAGAGGTAATGGGAGAGAAGAGTCTTGGTTGCAGAGCTTTGTGTGCAGCGGGAGAGTGACAAGTGGTGGGTGTTCGGCGCTGGCACGTTCCCCGCTGGCAGGTTCCTTGCCTTGTGGGGTGGAGAATTACACTACGACTCATGTGGCACCAGCCTTTTATATATAAAATCCAAATTTAGATCCTCCTTTTCGG
>VZTL01040366.1:0-29094 GCA_013400535.1 Scopus umbretta
TTGTTGTAGAAGGTGATCAGGCTAGTCTGGCATCATTTGCCATTGGTGAATCTGTGCTGGCTGTTCCCAATCACTTGCTTCATTTGATTAGTGATACTTTCTAGGAGGACTCGTTCCATTATTTTCCCAGGGATTGAAGTAAGACTAATGGGTCTGTAGTTTCCTGGGTCCTCTTTTGGGACTTTCTTATAGATGGGTATGACAGTTGCCCTCTTCCAGTCATCAGGGACATCCCCTGATCTCCACGACTTTACAAATTTTATAGACAGTGGCCTTGCACGGAGAAGTACCTAGTTTCTGTGCCCTGTTTAGCAATGATCCTATGTCTTCCCTGTGTTTCTGCTTACTGCTCATGTACCTGAAGAACCACTTCTTGTTGTTCTTGACATCTCTGGCCAACTTCAGTTCTAGCCGAGCCTTAGCCTTCCTGACTGCCTCTCTGCGTGCCCTAGCACAGTTCTTGTAGTCCTCAATGGCTACATGGCCGCATTTCCATAGCTGGAATCTTCCCCCAAGTCCTGTGACTGTATTTCTAGCCAGCTTTTAGACCTCGCCTCTCAGTATCCATAATGAATTTTCAGAATGAGAGTCGCTTGCTTATGTTAGGTTTTTTATTAATTAACCTGGATATTAAAAATTATATAAGGTTTCTGTATTGTTGTTAGAATGC
This sequence comes from Scopus umbretta, assembly GCA_013400535.1. Classification (NCBI taxonomy): domain Eukaryota; kingdom Metazoa; phylum Chordata; class Aves; order Pelecaniformes; family Scopidae; genus Scopus; species Scopus umbretta. The sequence goes on from VZTL01040366.1 coordinate 671, forward strand.
TTACCCAATCGCAGTATCTCCTTTTGCATTGTGTAGAAAAGAAGTCAGATTTATTGTTGCCCTGAACAAGAACAATACTGTTAGTGTCAAGCTTGAGTTAGAGAGAAATTTGCACAAAAAAATCCAAGGTCAGTGCTATCAGAACCCAGGCAGGCCTGCCAAGTGTCTGAGCTGAAGATAGTAAAATTAAAATGGGGATATGGCATTCATACAAATCACTGCTCTGTGCCAATCAGTGGACTTTTTTTCCATTGGTCTGGCTTTTTGTGATGTCTAGGGGACTTGATTTCAAGTCTATATTTATTTCTTAATGCTAGTGAGAACTAGAACATTGTTATTACATACGCTTGACCATGTCAAAATGGCAGACAATTAGCTTCAGTTATGTAGAATATCTGAGGGATGTTTAATTTATTAGATTTTTAATTGGTCTCTGTGTGTAGTGGACTAGGAAAAGGAAAGAAATAAGGCTGTATAATTCATCTGAAAAACAATCTTGTTTCCTCCCTTCATTCCTTCCTTTTCGACTATTGAGATTTTTTGTTATTGTTGTTATTTATAACTTATTTAATTATCTGCCTTGGAATAATTTTTGGTGGATACTTGCCAGTTTACTAATATTCACTGCCCACTACCTGATGGTGTCACAAACACACCATCTGCTCTCTCGTGCCTTCCGAAAGTCTCTGAAGTAGCTAGCTGACTCAAGCTGCAGGTGGTAGGATTGCTCAAAATGCATACTCGCCAAACTTCTAGATAACAAAATTTTTCTTTCATGTATGCTTTTTTTAGACTACATTTGATTAAGGCTTTCTTAGCTACCTTCCTGTTATACACAAGCTTGCATCCACTACAAACCTGGTAGCATTATGCTGAAGAAGACTAATGCCCTGCTTTAACTTTTTGTTTGTTTGTTTGTTTTCTTTTCTTTTTGTCCTGAAGGATTTCTCAGCATTTTTTTCCATGATTGGGCCAAAACTGTGTGTCCCAGCCCCTGGACACATTTCTCTTGATATCCTACTAACCTGCCTAGCGGTAAGCACCACTTGTCTGGTATATTTGAGAGTGATGTGAACACCACTTATCTTTGTCTGTACCCCTGCACCAGCATCTCTGCGTCAAAGCCAGATCCCACCAGCCTTTGCATCTCCTTTCCCCTCTTCTCCTCTCACTCCTCCATCTCTTTCCAAGTTCTCTCCTCTCTGAAAGCCACAGAGGAACCTGTGGCATTTAGGTGCATCGGTCTTTTGCATGGACATACAAGGTGGATGGACAGTGAACTGAACAGATCTGCCGCTTACCAGATGGAGAACAAGAGTTTGGGGAAGGCGCTGGATGCATTTACATGTATAGATACACTGAGCCCAGAAAAGAAAATCTAACCTAAAAAAGGAATCGATAACACTAATAGTTACTCAGTTTAAGTAAGTTTATCTAAATTGCTAAGTTTAAAGCTTAAGACTGGAAATTCTGCTCTTCAGTTGAGAACAGGAGGAACGGCTGAAAAATGTGTAGTGTAGACCTGAAAACATTTACTCTTCACGAATGCCCTTGGTTTTATGACTGTCTTTATCTGACTGTCTTGCTGGTAAACTTTTGCAGGAATGGGTTTATGATCAGCATCTCAAAGAATCACATGAGAGTTTCCAGTTGCCCCTGGGAAACGGCCTGTTATGTTATCTAGAATGAGCTCCGCAACAGTGTTAGGAAACTAACTCACACCTGAGTACTCAGGCACATTAAATGACTTTGTAAAACTCAATCTTGGGTCATCCTTCTACCGGATTATGGCTGGGAGAGTGGAGCTGAAAGCTGGGAACACTGGCTCAGGCCCCTGCTAGTGCAGGACAGTGCTTGCAGCTCAGCTGTTTTGTGGCTGCTGTGCCTTTTCCTTCAGTTACTAATGAATTAATTGCCATTAAAACATTTTCAAATAAGAAATCTCAGTAGGTTACAAGAATAATAATACAATTCTTTTAAAAGGGAAAATAAAGCAATATTTTTGGTGGGATAGTGGATATCTCTACAGGGTTTTATTTAAACTCCACGAAACAGCCAGTGTTATTTCTGCGAATGAAGATTAATTTCTGTGCCATTATCAAATGTAACCCTTGAGGAATTAATTGCATTTGTATCTCATATCAGAGTCCTATTTATATAACCAAGCAATCTGGAACAGATAAGCCCCTTCTTGGGAAACCTCTGCTGCTCAACAATATTTGACTTTGCCTCAGACAGGTTATGGCCCACTGGGAGCTGAGGAGCTCACTAAAACACCATTTGTAATGCAAAGTGACAAATCCCGGAGCCAGGGCGATAATCTCTGCAAACTCTGTACAAACAGTCCCTCTGTCTCAGCAAAAGTGATTAATGGGCTCTGCAGAATCAGCATACGGCCCTCTGTATTAATTACTTCAGAGAGCCGCTAAATGGAAACCCCAAGCCTGCAAAGGAGAGGAGGGAGAAGGCTGGGGGATTTGGGAGGCCAGGCTGGGCACGGGCCTGGCGCTCTGGGCGCCCCGGGGACGGCTGCAGGGGCGGCGAGGGGTCCCCAAGGCGCAGGGCTGCAGGGAGCCGCAGCTTTGCCGGTGCTCAGCGCAGCGAGCGGGGTCTCGCCGGCTTGGCCGGGGCAGGCACACGGGCGCTGGGCTGCTTCTGGCTCCAGCTCTGCTCCTTCAGGCGCTTCTTGTCCCCAGGTCAGGACCGGGGTGCCGGTGGATGAGAAAACCTCCGCGGAGCCTGGCTGTAAGGCGGAGATGGGGAGAGCGGTCAGGTGGGGACCAGGAGCTGGAGGGGGGATGTGGTCGTTCCGAGGGGACCACGGCTTGCAATATTCCCTCTGTCTCTGCCGTAACTGACGTGATCTGAAATGCATAGGCCCTTCGTAAATTATTGCAGCTCTACTGCAACGAGTGAAACCGTGCCAATTTATCTCCAGGGAAGATCTAAGCCTAAATGTTTTACAGAGAAAGAAAGAAGACGAGGAGAGAAGTGTGCATTTATCTTTCCAGTATGTTCTCTGGGCCTCATCCAAGAGGAAAACTTCTACATCTTGTCTCAGGACCTTTAAATCCCAGCTGTGGGACTCTGGTTAGAGACCCCCATGGAAAAGTCTTAATGAATTTACCATGGATTTTTTCTAGTTCATTAAAAGTATGTCAAATCCAGTAAAGCACGCTAGCCTGCCTGTATATTTTTCACTTGTCCCATAGAAGCCCTTGGCAGGGATATCATTGCCTGCCCAGCCCTCTAGAGTTAGCCAGTGATGGCACAACCCCAACAGCTCTGCCAAATGTGATGTATCTGTGCCCAGCAGGATGAACTCCCAGTCGTTACACCATAAAAGTGATTTCAGCTGGAAGAAATCATTTCGTTATTCTGACTGTTCGGTGTGACCTGGTGACCACACAGGACTTCGCTGTGCTGGGACAGGAATTATATTGATTATTGATGGTACTACGTCAGGTGTGGAGCCACCCTGACTAAGAAAGATTTGACTCTCTCCCTCATGCAATAGCCTGTGCCTGCGATGATGGACCTCAGCAAAGGGGGGGCACAGTTCCCTACCCTATGTTATACACAAGGAAACAAAGGCAGAAATAACTTTTCCAGTTTATATGTGAGGGGTAAAAATTATAGCCTTTGGCTTCCTTGTCTTGTGCTTATCATAATGTCCCAAGCAAGTCTTAAAGAGTGTGTTCATCTGATGGTCACCCTCTTAACTGAAGCAATACACCCAAATGGATAAACATAGAAAAAGGTACCCACCAGGACACTTTGCACAGTAGGGTGCATAATACCCAGAGGCGGGGTTAAGGACAGGGAAATGAATAGGACAATTTTTTGCTTGCTCAAAGCATCCACTTCGGGTGCTCAAAGCACCCAGTCAGGAATTACACCTGATTTCTAGAGGCACCGGTCTGAGTGAGAGCTAGAAACTCAAAAGCTTAAAAATCAGCTGCAAAGACAGTACTAAAAATCCTACAAGTTGTCTGTCAGAATCTTCAAGCGTCTTTAAAAATGTAGCTCTCGAAACTTCACCAGTGAAGCCTGAACTAAATCTCTAGAGGTAAAAGCTCACTGTTGTCCTTGCACCACTCTGTCTTGAGAAGAAAGTGCACGAAATGTTTGGAAAATAGCATAGCATTTAGCTATACAGAGTATGTTCCCCTGAAATCGCCTGGATAAAGGCAGGGCAGCATGAAAGCCACGGCAAGGAGGCTGAGGTCTCTCTTCTGAGGAATAAGACAGCTTGAATTTTCAGAGGACTTCAAATAAAACAAGCAATAAAATAAAATAATGATTCCAAACTGATCTGAAGTCTTGCCACTTATTTGGCTGGTTAGTGAGCAGGGAGGGCAGGGAGGGCAGTCCGCGTAGGGGCACTTAATCCAGAAGGTCTGGAGGGAGGCTACAGCATGACATCTGCACGAGGGGCTTTCTGTGTGCCACGAAAAATTTGGTGGACATTTTATACTGGAATAACAAATTCAGAGTTGTGTGTATTCTTTTTAGTAGAGAAAAGTGTCTCGTGGAATAGTGGAATAGCCTCTCCCCAGGTCAGACAGGTCAGAAGAGCACTGCCTGGCAGTTTGCTGATGGGAACAAGTGCTTGGGGAGGGGACAGAGCAGTTGGTCTGGGGGCAGTGGGCTCCTTTCTGTAGTACTTCTTTTGTTCCTCATGGAAGGAGTCTTTATTCTTCTCTGGGAAGTTTCTAGCTTTTGTGGTATTCGGAGAGAACAGTTAACCCATAACCGCTGGCAGCAGCTGAGCACGAAGAGGCCGCGTTAAAGAGGAACCACCGAGAACTCTCCAAATTGCATTTCCTCAAAATGAAACAGGATGGGATTACGACGTCTCCTTGGCATGGGCCTGAAACCAAAATGATTCTTCACTGGCTAAATAATTTCATGCACTGGTTAGACTACAGCCTGCAACCTGAGATGGAAAGGAAGCTGGCTTTTCCTTAAATTTTGTCCCTTGCTCTCACGAGAGCTTGAAACAAGGCTAACACAAAGTAATTCCTTCCATTGCCAACCTTGGACTCCAGTTTGATTACTCGCTGCATTAATTTAGTGATTCTGTGATTTGAACCCATTCATTTATTGATTTAGTCTTAATAGAAACCCTGATGCAATCGCGGGATTGTTCCATTTTTAATTAACCTAGCAAAATTCTAGCAGATTAACCCTTCCTGCCTGAAGAATAAACTCCCTTGCTTATTCTTTTCAATAAAACTCATTTCAATAAAACCCACCACACCAGTTTATTCTGTCAGACTGCTCTGTGGCTCAGAAACCCAAGTGCACATGTAATTTATAGTAAGGTATTTCCAGGCCACTTGATTTTTCCTTCAGGTTAGTATGAATACCTCATATAATACATGGAGAGTGAGAGTGGCACAGAAAGAGCACGGAAAACAAAACTGAACAGGGGAACAAGACCTGTTTTCTCATACTACTTATTTTTCCAGAAACATGCTATTGAATCATGTAATTGTTTCTGACTTAACTACTGACAGGTAGAAGAGGTTCAAAAATATGATTTAGGCGTGGATAAAATAACTGTTCTTCCTGGTAGATGGATTTCCAGGTGTTAGACTGGTCACTAGGGTGGCTTTAAATAATGGTCATAGTTCATATTTGCCCAGTACCTTACAGTCAGCTCTGCCTTCTCTCATGTTTGATAGGGAAATAGTCCACTTACTGTATTGAAATTTCAACTGCAAGCCTCTGTAGAGAGTCATCATGCATTTTTAGGGCACTTTCCATACCAGCTATCTGGTGCTATTATTCAACTTTTCAACTCATTGCCCATGCTTTTTGCAGCATGATCATACCTTTCATTTCTTTCTCAGCACTCTTTCTGTTGGCTGTTGCTCACAGAAATCTCCAACACTAGATGCCCAGGTGCAAAGTAAGGCTGCACAGGCCAGGCCTGTGGACCTCTTTTCTTACTGTCCCCACATCTTAAACAGGGAGCATCCTTCTGGCACTCTTAGAAAGATGCTGATTTTCTCCTTCAGTTTCCCTGGCCCTACGAATATCATATTTACATCTGGTACTCTCGTTTGTATGAACCAGAGCCAAAACAACTCACCGTAGGTTGAATACATGTGTTTGTAGATTAAAAGCTCTATGAGTTGGTTCTCAGATTTGATTTTCTGAATCAAACAATGCATTGAAAGAAGGGGGATGATGGCTGTATTGTTTGCCTAGAAAAAGTAGGTTGTCTATAAATTAAAAGATGAGTAAGAAACAACCAGAAATTACCAGAATGTTGATGCAGCTCAATTTCAATCTCCAAAACTGCAAGCAAGAAAGTGAACTGCATCTCAATGACTTGTAAAAGAAACTGGGGCATTGACTACAGTGAGCTTGAAGCTGCTCTAATGAAATAATTTCATCAAATGTGTGCAAACAGCTGGAAGAAGAAAACAGCTGGTGTAAAGACCCTGGGATAAATTGCTCACCAAAGTAACAGAAACTGCAGAAATATGTCAAATTTGTTCAAGTTTCAAGGAGAAAAGACAGCTGCTGACCACACTGGGCCAAAGGAAAAGGTGGCTGCCAAAAAAAATCAAAGGTTATGAGCCATGAAACGTCCACAGCGCCAACAGAACAGATCCTCTCTTCTCAGCAGCTCTCGACGGGACTTTTGCCACTTCTGGGAGCTCATAGAATGGACGAAAATCAGTGGTTGGAGGTTTCACCAAGCTGATCCTGCGTGTTCGTGCAGAAAGGAGCCTCCACTGATGACAAGGCTGCTCCAAGCAAGACCCTGCTGGTCCCATTGTTGCATCTGGGATGCACGGGGGATGCTTGGGACCCACCCTGGGACTCTGCTGGGACAGCAGATGAGGAGGAGGGAAGGTGGCTTTGATCAGCCCATGGCACGGTTTGCCACAAGCAGGCACAGCAGCCCCAAGGCTTTTGTTTTCCCATATTTGATGTGTTACTGTAATGTTGTCAATATTTGAGCTAATTTTTGATGCAGAACGAGTCCATCTGCTCCCTGCTAATGGAAATATTTCATTTATCGTCACGCTTTTTCTAGTTTTCAAACTTACGCTGCTGAGAGCTCAAAGGTAATCCCATGCATCTTGTGAGTGGGATAGAGCAAACAGAAAGGCCACAGCACTGCTAGCTCACCCACTCATCCCTTTGCAAATCCATGCTTTCCTGATAAAGTGCTTTACAAACTAATATTATACACCAAAAAGATTAAGCTCTTGAAGTGAAGGAAGCAGCTGGGTCACAGCTTGGTGTGCAGTAGGTGAACAGTAACTGGAAAAAAGCCTGCTTAATATCAAATACAATGGAAACCTTACAGCATATTGCAGGAGATACTGGGTTATTTTACATCTTGTACAGTGGACCACCCTCACGCTATTCACACACACACACAAGTAAATTAGATGATACTTAATTTTCTATATCTTCCATGGAAGAGTAAGAGGCTGGGTCAACTCAGCCAGAAGAAATGTGATTCCCTAGAGTCCTCACAGTTTCAGTTCAAAGCTCAGATCAATAAGGTATTCCTGTGCCTTAGAATAAAGACTTGTAAATATGTACTTGCCACCTGATTGTCTTTGTAATATAACCAGGGGGTATGTCTCAACAAGTGATAATTGGAAAACAACCACATGTGAGAAATCACCTTCCTTCAGAAAGGAGACAGCCAGAAATATAACCGAGCAGATCACAGCCCAGGGCACTCCAGGATCTTTCCACATGAATGAGAGTGAGTGGAAATGAAATGGCAAAATCAGAGCTGATGACAGCCTGCCTGCCTGCTAGATGTGACCTGCAAATGGATTTTAAAACATTTCCAACTACTATCACGACTCAGGCTGCATATCCTTGTTACCTGCACACAGAGGGGCATTTTAGAGGGAAACGGGTAGCTTTTTTTCTGGCTGTACCTCTTAGTATGCGTGAGGTAACCCCAAACTTCTTGGCTTGGTCTGTGTTATCTGCTATGCATCTTTCAGTGCCAAGCATTCCTATTTCAAGTTCAGCACGTCATTTTAGGAATAATGAAACTGCCACTTCCATCAAACGTAAATGCTGTGCCAGCCCTGGCTTGGTGCTAGGAAGCAGGATGCATTGCATAGGTTGGAGCTTGGCAGGTGGAGGTGGGCAGGATGGGTTTCAGAAAGGCTGTGGGTTTTTAAGAGCAGGAGACAAAACCCAGGGTCTATTAGGTCTCGTATCCTGCTTTCAACAACAGTCAGGATTGGGTGCCTGCAGTTTTGGGTAGGACAAAGTATCCCAGGTATCTGGGAGTCTTGTTCCAGGAATGTGTTTGGTCACCAGACTGACCACTACACAGGTCAGGTGTATCAGGGTAGCTTATTCAACATCAAGAGCATTTTCTTTTTGCTTCTGACAAAGTGGGAGAAGAATGAGATACACTCAGAGGGCATCAGAGAGCCCTGGTATGGTGATACCTACATTGCTGCCATATCTGGATGGAAGCATTGTCCAAGGAAGATGCAATTTTGTCTAAGGTTGGTTAAAGGAGGGATCAAACATCCCATCTGAATTCTTGCTCTTTGACAGCAACCACATCCATTTCCTACAAGAGATTTTTCAAGGTACCTGTTGAGCAGGGCTGCCTGATCAGAAGAAATCCAAATTGCAGGATTCAAGGACAGGCTTCTATTACAGCACGTGCCCTCCTTGCCTGCCTTCACCACACCAAACACCTTGAGAGGAGAGTTACCATGAAGATTTTAACTGAGCACGGAAACAACTAGTGGACAACAGCTACAATGGGACAACAAAACAGGAAAAGAAAATAACAGACTAGCAATCAGTATTGAATCGTGATATTCACCCAGTGGCCGATCCTCTGCCCAACTCCCTTCGGACAGCAAGCAGCTTGTGACAAGACAGGCATTTTGCCCATGTCTCTCGTGAACCCAAAAAGACACCATCACTTCCATCTAGCTTGTTCAACCTGCAAAAAATTAAGGGGCTATTTTCCTTCTCTGGACTGCAGTTTTAATCGCACCAGTCATTTGTAGTGTTTGGTAGGTTTTTATTTCAGGGGAAGGAGGTACCTCTCTGTGCTCCTGTCTCCAGTAGTGGTTACAGTGTGCGTGGTGGATCAGACGAGGAGGTCTCTGCTCCGATTCCCTCCTCCCCTGCCAGCTAAAGCAAAAGGGGAGCATGTAAGTTAACTGTCCAAATTGGCCAATGGCTTCATAATTATAAAGTTTGAATGTTATTTGTGTTTTCTCAGCATAAGGAATAAGGAAAGAGTAGAGGAATGGCTGACATCAGCCCAGCACAGTCCTCTGGGGTGACCACAGTGCTTGGTTGCAGAGGATCACGTCTTCCCTTGAGGTGATGAAGACCACCTTTCCACAACACCATTTCTGTTTGTTACAGCGCTGGTGGTGAGCAAGAGTGAGCAGTGACACAGCACCAGCTCCCATGGGACATGATTGCCGGTGTTTCTGGCCAAGACCATGGGGTGATACCCCAGACAGCCCAGCTCCATGGTCCCAAACTCCAGGACCAAGGCTCCAACTTCACTGAAATCCATTGGGGAATTTCCACTCACTTCAACAGCACTGGTATTTCAGCCAATTTTTACTTCATGTAAGAAGATGCCACACTTTCCCAGAGTGATTTTTTTGGTCCATGTAGCAAAGTTTCCACTAGTATTTGATAGACTTTCACCTGCCTTTGGCCTACAGCAGGTGAGATCTCCATACCTGGATGAAGAGAATGAAACATTTGCCCTATAGTTTGAATTTAATAAAGAAAAAAAAAAAGGAAAATAAAAAGAAATAGAGGAAGACAGAGCCACAGCTGAGGAGGCTAGGACACCTGAAATGAGAAAGTCCTGAGGAGATGAAGTATTAGAAGGACAATAGGTCAAAGCTGCACAATTAATTTATCACTAGGGTCTGTTATTTTTTACATAGTTGTGTCATCCATCACAGGGATGTTTTCTCTACATGAGTGAAGTATACGGCAAGCTGCCCTTATAGTTACATGCACATACAGGAGTAAAATACCTTGTCGTAAGTTTTTGCCAGAATTTTCCAAGTGTGCTAAGAACACAAGGAGATTTTTTTCTGATTCCATTTACTGTAGGAACATTCTTTTTCCTCTGTTTTATAATAACCCTGCTCTGAAGGTGGGACATCAGTTGGATTCATTGTACTTCATTTATCAAGTTTGCAAAGATACACAGAAGACACCCCTCAAGGGATGGGAAGTTCTGATACTTAGAGAAATGAAATTTAATATCTACTTTGCTGGTGTAATGGAAAATTTTATTACTTTCAGAAATATATTTCAAGCTGGGAGACAAAGGTTTTAGGCAGATCTTTCAGAGAAAATTGTGTTTTATTGAAAATGGATATAAAAGTAGATTAAGTCTCTTCCCATACATTAATGCAACATACTTTAGTCTGCTTCAAGAAGTCTGGCTGTCTTGTGAAAAATGTGAGCTTGTATAACTGATAGTCAAGTTTGTCAGGGGACGTCCTACAGGTAAGGCCTGTGTTTACATGAAAGCATCCTGAAGACTGGGAATTGTGTGTAAAACCAGACAAAAGAAAACAAAACTAGACAATTAGAAAATCCATAGTAACTGAAAAAATACATATGACAAACACCTGGACAAAAAATCTCAAAAGCTGTAAAAGAATGTAGCAGCAGTAACTTCAGCAGACAAACTGGAACTGGTGTCTTGGAGACATAAGCACAGTTTTGTCTTCTACTCTTCTGGCAACGCCTAGATAATCAGCTAAGATTTGATACCAATGCCTGAAAGTTAGTTAATATCTCAGAGTAAAATGCTGGTGTTAACACTATTCTTACTTGCCAGCAGACTTGCAAAGCAGAGAGGGTAGGATACCACCAGTGAACTTCAGCTGTGGTGAGTCTCGTACTTAGATGGGACTCTCATCACCAAGAGGGGCTGAGATATTCATCCCAGTGCCACGAAGGGATGCAAAAGTAGGTCCAGCACAACCCTGTGATGGGCTGTAGTTGGCACCGCTGCTTAAGGAGGTTGGCTGTCCCAGATGGTGCTCTAGGACAGTGACAAAGTGCGTCAGACCTGCCTGAGCCTCCAGTAACAAACAGGTTGAGTAATGACAGCCTCCAGAAAAAGAAAATAGGCTTCTCCTGGAGGATATCAAGGAGTGATACTGTTGTTAATCTGGTGCCATAAAAATAGTCTAAGAAGCTCCTTGACTATAGAAAAACTGTTGTGGCTCCTCAAAAATCTTCTGAACAAGTCTGTTCTGCCTTGTGTTCCCAGTGCTCACCAGTACGAACTCCTCTGCCCAATTGCCTCCCCAGCCCTAGTGGGCATCAATGCCACTATCCTTGTCTCCATCTTTCAGGACAGTCAACATCCTCCCATACTTCACACATGGACAGTACATGAATGGCTCCTTGCCCAGGAGGTTTCCTGACACAGCTGTATTGGAGTGAGCCATTTTTCTTCCCACTGCTTCTCTTAGGACCAAAAGCACCAGTTTCTTCCATATGTCCTTACATTCCAGCCAACTGATAGCATTTTTTACCAGGGAGCAGGCCGTGCATGGACCTAGATTAGCAAACAACACTCATGTACGCCTTCAACTTGACGGACAATCTCAAAAACTGGAATGTCATTTGAACGCTGTTTCCATTGCATCTATGAAAGAAAATTAGAAACAAAGTGGGAAGATGCAAGAGGGAACTCTTTTATGCTACTGCAGCTCCATTTGTGATGCTTCACTAAACTAAGTGTTGCTGTTGATAGCAGATTTGTGCCAGAAGTGGCCTGGGATGGGAATTCATGGGAGTGGAGAGAGAGCAATTGGCAGAAAGGGTGGGAATAATAGTTCTCCAAGGACTTTCTTGTAAAGAACATTCCCTGCTGAACTGTTTCCTAACTGGATAATTTTAAATGAGATGTTATATTCTCCATCTGAGATATTTAGCTCTTACAGGTTGTTTTTAATCAGTTGAGTAGTTTGAGTGATTTCCTTTGCTATCTATGATTACCTCCGGGGCAGCTGGCTTGACCTTTCCTAGGAGGTTGTGCTCCAGTGCTGATCTTCTAGCTACCTTGAGCCTCCTAAAACCTCCCCTTGCTCAAGGGCAGTCCTTCCTCGTCCTGCCTGGCTGTAAATGCCACCCTGAGAAATGCAGCTCTTTCAACAGGAAGCTGGTGTCTCTTGATACCTGAAGTTGCCACCACTTTTGGAGTGTGGGGGTGACCTTGGCCTCTGTGATTTCACATGAAGGCTCCAAAAAAGGCTAGTGAACCTAAAGCCAAATCAAGAAGGAACTGGACAATTACTTCCGAAGTTTTGCCACATACCTAAATTACACAGGAGCACTGTTAAGATGTGGTCTGATTCTGGACCCAAGAAGCCTCTTCTGCCTAGACCTTTCAGATATGAGGACAGAAGAGGAAGGGAATAGAAAGAGTCTCAAAATCTGTTTTCTATACAACTAAACTTCTCCATAGCAAAGAAAGCATATGGTATGAATGCAGAAACTCATTAGTGCAGACCTTTGGGAGACATCACGATTAAGCAAAACAGAGCCAGATGAACATTTGAGAGAAACAACAAATTGCCAACACTGGAGAAAAATAACTGAGAGCCAAGTGACTACAGTTGCAGACTCATGAAAAGAATATTCAGGAATGTGATTTCTGAGAAAGGTTTCTGGCTCTGTGAGACCAATCCAGGCACAGAGGGAATAGGTTAGCTCAGTCCTCCGTGGTGGTGCAGACAGATACTTAGGTTGGTAGCAGATAGCTGATAACATTTTTGCGTGGACGATTTCCACCTCATATTACTTGAAATATTTCAAGAATTTGAGATCCTTCCCGGGACTGTTTAGGTTCTTGTTCCTTCTTTTACAGTGAGGTTCTCTGAAATTAAAATATCAGCGCAGAAATGCCATGAAGACAAGTTTCTTTCCCCTCCAGAATGAAATATGGAGTCATGATGGAAGATAAATACATGTGACCTCACACACATCTTCAGTCAGCAGGAAATTAACTAATTTAAATCTTTTTCTGGCCTTTTGCCCACCGTTACATGGCTTTCATCAAGAACTCATACCTACCAGACTTTATTGTGCTTCTAAACTGTAAGCCTGAAAAAGAAGATCTAATTTAGCTGATTGGAGGAGAACCATATAGAGAAATTACAGTTTGTAGGGGATTATTTTAAAGGCTAGCTACTTTACTACATTTAACAGGGATCTAGAAGCTTGTTATAGGAGGATGTGTTTTAAACACATGCAGAACATGTATTGTAGTGATGACTTGTCAAATTACAAGCCAATTAGTTCTGCAATCAAACTTCATAAAGGTAGCACCTCACTGCTACTTACACCTTTTGGTTAAACTGGATTTCTCTATGCCATGTTTGGAACAGAATTATTGTGGACAGCATTATTTTAGACAGCATTAATTAAAAGCTGCAGTTTTTCAAATAACATACAGTTTTTGTAGCAGGGTAGTCCAATGACCTTAAAACATTATTTTTTGCTTTGAATGTCAGTCCCAAATTTACTGTAACATTTTAAGTTACCTCTTTGGATTTCAAACCTGATGCTAACTTGGTACCTCTCCATTGGAGCAGGTGGAAGAGAGTCATGGACGAGCATTCATTACTCACATCTGTGTAACATTCAGGTGAAACCAGCTTGACTTCTGCTCAAAAGTTGCACTGTTTTCACATTCCTACTATAAAGCATAAAAACATCTTTTTTGTCCCTCACCATGGACCTTGTCCTGGTACCCCCTAGTCTAAGTCTTACCCAAGTGATGAAGACCTGATTGTGCATCAGTGACTTGGGTGCAAGGACACTGTCCTAACTGTGAGGCTCCTGGTGAGAGATGCTATCTCCACCTTACTCCTCACCTCTGCCTCTGGCAGGATGTGCTGTGACAGGGAACAGTATTGGCTTTCCTCTACAGCTGTGACGTGCTTGAGGTGACAAGATGCAGGAGTGAAATGGCAGGGCACACACCTCTGTCAGCTTCATGGGGTTCTCTCACATGGGCTTCCCCCTGGTTAGCCATGATTGGACTTCTAGTAGGAAAGGCTGGAAATTCCTCTACTGGAGAGGAAGGAGAGTGGACATTTCAAAGGCCAGGTGACTAGCCAAGTGCTGTTCATGGAGGAGTGTTTACACGCATGTCCTTGCATAGTGCATCCCTGAGAAAAATGTCAGCTCCTATGGAGGAGGCAAACCCCAGGTCCAAGGCTGTCAGAGAGCCCTTGGCAGCCCACATTTGAATGCCAGACTTGGGACTGCAGCATAAGAGCATCCATTTCCCCTTTGGGCAGAACACTCAGGCCAAGGTTTTTCCCTGTGTACTCAGAAATGATGTGTGTGTAACTTTGTCACATCCTTGTGCTGGCTCCTGGAATAACGTTCAGATAGGTGTCACAGTTGCAGCAGCAGTCGAATGGCAGGCCCTAGCTGTCATCCTGCTGAATCCACCTCCACAGCTGGCAGACCTTATGCCTCCACCCCGTTTGTGATGGAAACCCACAGTCCTCTCACTTTTAGTCCAGCCTCTAGGCTCCACTATGCGTATGCCCAGCCCACCTGGCTGGATTTGGTACTCGCTGTATTTCCCATGGGGCACGAATGATCTGCACATCACACTGAACCAGAAGGGCCTTTTCATACCAGAAATGGTGTTACGGAGTATTTGCTATAAGAGCAAAGTCTGCTATAAGTGCAGATAGTTTTAGGTAAGGTCATACGCGTACCTGTCTAGCTAGACCTGATTCTCCTCTCTGAGGTAGGCTCAGCCTCCTCCAGCCCGGGCTCTGTGCGTTGGGAGCGATCTGCATCTGCCCTCCGGGGAACAGCTCTGGGCGACCAGGACAGGGAGTACGAGCTGCATCGAAAACTTCCTCCGCAGTTGTGTGCACCAGAGACCGAGCTGCTTGCTCATCGTGCCTCATCACAAGCGGCTCGCTGGTAATCGGTAAAACCTGTCGAACATCTGCAACACTGACGGTCATGTCACCCCTGCCGAGGGAACAGCACAAGCGAGGCAGGGGAAGGACGCTTTAAGTGTTCCTCTCGCATGTTGTGGGTCTGGTCTCCTTGGGCTTGGTTTTAAGCCTTTTTAGTATGAGGGCTATCTGCTCAGCTCTGAACATAGCCTTCCTGTAATTCCACAGGCTCGGTGGCGAAGGCGACAGAGATCCCAGCCCCAATTCACGCTGCAGGGAGCAGCCTGCCACAATTAACGGACTGGAACTGCTTCTGACAGATGTGAAGATGAAACTTAGCACTGGATGCACCCAGTGTCTTCCACACTTATTTCAGTCCTGAGAAATGATCAAGGAAAACCTGCAGCTTGTGTTGCTAAGTACCTGCCACCATAACAAACCTTTTCATGTCTTTTCTGGCTCATTGCTGCCTCCCTCAGCATCATCGAGACTAACTGCAAGCTTGCATTCGTGTAATTGCAAAACGCAAAATGGTACATTTAGTTTATTTTCGGGGTCTCTCATTAGTTATTTGACCAATCAGAGAAACATTCCTAAGTTCAGCATCAAATTTGGCTTTCGAATCCAAATGCTAAGCTGCTTCTGCTATTTTTTCTCACAACATTGACTGTGGTTTCTCATTCCTTACACATCAGCGTTTCTTTTGTTTTGGAGATTAGTCCTGTAGTCAAGGAATATGAGAAGCAGCTTAATTTGTACAAAAACAAATTAAGCTCAACTTTTCTGCAAAAATGCTCAGGGGTGGAATGGTTTATGGTATCCCAATTCCCTTTGTTTCAGAGTTAAAATCCACTGCAATGTGTGGTACATGCTGCCTGTGAAGTGCATATTGACTCTAATTCTGGCTTACTCTCAAGTAACGTGAGGACTGGATATATTAACTTTCAGAAAATGAACAAAAAGCTAGCACAGACACATCCTCTGGCAGAGGCTGGACTTGAGCTCCGTCATAGAAATATCCGATTTGAGGGGCAACATTCAACTTCTGCCTTGCAAAAGCAGAATATTAATACTGGTGTGCAAGCTGACGATAAACATGCCAATCCACCAGTTTTAGCCAGTGCTGGGACTCCTGAATTCAAACAGCATTACTGTGAATAGTTTTCTTAGACTGATTTAACACACATGCAAAGTTGGCACAGCCATCCAAAATGGCAAGCCTCACCCCTTGCCTTCTCTATTCTCCTGCTTGGTGCTTCTTGTGTTATGCTGGCAGAAGTTTCTGTATGGCTGCCCAGTGCGCAGGATGTAGGAATTGGTCCAGCTGGAGGAGAAAAGAACATGTTTCTTTTGGTGGGCTTCATCCTGAATCAGTTCCCACCATCCCCAAACCTAGATAACTAAATTGTACAAGTAATTGCCAGCACTACCTGGGCATTGCAAGGCAGGGAAGGGGAAAATATTCCAAGAAAGTGGCAGAACAGTTTAATTTAGAGAGGAGTCCTTGCGCGGAGAACACTACGAACTTTAAATCCCCATCTGCTCTAGAAGGATGCTAAGCATCATGAGCTGTGTTTCTCATCGCATGTATTCTTGATCAAACAACACTTACAAGCATCCATGATTAAAGGTCAACCACGCAGTCCTCAATTATAAGTGTTAGTTTCAGGCTATGCTATAACCTTTAATGTTTTTATGGAAAACAAAAGTTGGGCAAACAAGAAAAGCAGGGGGGCTGGGAAGGGAGAACATGTAGAGACCTAGCTCGTGACAGCCAGACTGCTTCTTGTATCCTTCCTGGCTGCTGGGGAATAGCTAGGGCCAAATGAAATTGGAGGGCGCGCTCTCCCAAAGTTTCTGGCACTTTGTTTTATTTATAACACAACATTAACATTAGTGTTTGGCTAATACAAATATTTTCTTCTAGCTGAGTTTTGGGATTTTTTTGGACTCTGCATGAAAATGTTTTGAACTAAAACAAATGTAGAAACAGCTCCTGTGAGAATAACAAGGGAAAACCTTCCCTTTTTCTACCTCCTGTTCTTGTCTCTCTCTTCATCAGACATTCAGAGGTTAGCAAGAAATGTAGAGAGAACTGCCCTTTTTTCCTTGTGTGTTGGGACAATCCAGTTTCTGGTCCTTTAGCCTTCCCATATATTCCTCTTGCAGAAGTTCACGGTATATAGCCTAGCCAATTCTTGTAGGTATAACAAAAGAAAAAAAATCTTTGAAAAAGCACCAACAGGAATATGATAACCACCTGAGGAAGTACGTTCCACAAGTAGCGGACACTTGAGCGCTCTGAAAACAGAAACACTTACGAGAACTCCACTCCACCCCAAAACAAAGTTATCTGTCATGTACTGCCACAGACACAGCTGTGGCAGTGGGATGACAATAGGGAGTGGAGAATAACCCTTTGGAGTCTGACTTCCTTTTATTTGCAGACGTAGGAGCACGTTAGCTGGAAAGACCAAAGCAGAAAAGGCAATCTGGCGGGCACAGTTCAACGTCCTTAACACCACATCCTTGACCCTCCACCAAAGTCCGTGAAGCAGAGTTGCACGCGACAGCTGCCACTGAGGTCCCTGACCAGGTGGGTTTAAAATCCTGAAGCGCGAGTTCCAGCAATATCTTCAGCCAATACTTTTAGCTAAGTTAGAACCTGCCTTATAAAGTATCTTGTGAATTATGAAGAGTCCTCTACTCATACCCGTCCCAGAAGCAGAGCGCTACAGATGTAGATAACATTACCTGCCTGACTTCCTCCCTTCCGCCCCCGTTGGAATGAGAACAGAGCTCTCTCGAGGCAGAACTGGAGCCGTACGTCTTCGAGGTGGTCAGACATGCAGGGCAGGAATTCATTCAACAACCGAATCTCCTTGCAGGAGTATTTCCTTAGATTCATGAACTGTTTTCCTTTTCACCCACCAAAAAGGAGTAATTTGGAAAGCAGGGCATGCATAGCAGTCACTGATGTAAATAATTCAGATTTGCAGACAGAACAAACCTGCTGCCAGGGGGGAAGACGGAGCACTGAGAGGTATTCACAGCAGTTCCTTCCCCTCACTGATGCCGTGTAACGCTATAGCCAAACACACTGGAGACATTCCAGCCTGAATGGTAAAGCAGCACGGAATACATTTTACAGTAACCTTATCGATCAAATCTAAATCCCTCACAAGAAGATTGGTTTCTGCAAAGTAGATGGTGTTACTCACTGAACCGCTAGGAAAATGGCTTCTTATCTAGTAAAAACTAACTGAATGCTTATGGTTAATTTGTTTAAAACTGTTTATAGACATTTATTTGAAGAGGAACTGTAATAAAATGCAGATGCTGTACTTTTTTTTTTTTAAGTACCCCAGTATCTTTGTGAAGAACAGCAGTCATAGGGAAAACTGCATAAAGTACAACAGATAGCCTTTCTGCATCTCATCATCAGTCTGCACAGTAACAGAGCAGGGAAATACACTTCTTGTAGATACAGGAGAAATACAGAGCGCGAATACTTTCTCTATCACGATCCCTTAGACCTTATCCAACAGCTGATGAGTGTATTACTGCAAAGCCTGCTTTCCAAGGAACTTAAGTCTGCTGGTACTACTTGCAGGCCGTGTTCCTAACTAGTAACAAATCCTGTATGTTATAAAGCAGAGCTTGGATCCACTGCCTCAGGTTATATTTACTGTCATTGGGAGTATACATTTGCACAAATCAACTTGTCACGAGTGCTGATCATAGGGTGTAACAGAGCAAAACCGATGACAAAAGTGACCTGGATTATTGATATGAGAGGAGAAAAGGGCAGAAAAGCTGCCTTTCGTTCTAGTCCGAGTATCTCAGTTCCCATACTCCTCTCCCTTACAGAGCTTTAACCAACGGAACGAAAAATCAAGTCCTTATTCTCCAGTGCAGGCAAGCTGTACGCAGAGAGGCACACACCCGGGCTCGCTCAGTGCAGCCAGCCTGCATCCCACCAGACTCGGGGCACAAACAAAATCAGCCTGACTGCTCCCACAGGTAGCTCCGAAGCAGTGCAGCCACTGCTGCATGGAGCCCAGGTTAAGCCAGCTTACTGGGTCCAGGCTGGTTCTTCTGCTTCCAGAGACAGCCCACGTCCAACAGAACTCAGTACGCCGGGCTCTCTCTAAGCTCTGGAGGTAACCCGCGCGACTCCATGGGAGATGCACCGCTTCCGTAGGCTTGGATCCAAGCGTCTGGATCTACCAGGAGCACGTAGCTGCAGCAGCTCTGACATGCCCACGTGCAGTGGCAATTTGAGAAGCAAGGGGACAGCAGAGCTAAAGGAATTCAAGCTGGGTACGTTCTGGCTAGCATTCAAAAGGGACTGGCACGGAGATGAATCGCGTTTTACAGCCAGTCTCCCCTAATTTTCTGCACAGACATTCCTAGCATAGAACGCTTGAACAAAACCACAGTGGGGGCAGTAAAATAACACCTTCCTTCCTATGGCAAGAAATCTATTTACATATTCAAGCTTTAAATCTCTCAAAGAGCTAAATCGTTACACTTCCATTCCTAATACCAAAACAAGCAACCTGTAAACGCTAGGTCCTTACTACGTAAATGAAAGGTGTTCAAACAAGATACAGAGCTCATACATAACAGCTTATAACACAACTTTTATTAGAAAAGTTATACATAACAGCATCAACTATTTTCAAGAATATTAACCTTGAAAAGCAACAAAACCAGACTAAAAATGTGTAACAAGAAACTAATGACCTTTTCTATAATTAAACATTCGAGTTATCTACAATGTCTCTTTTTACAAAGGGAAGAATCATGGTTTTACAGGCACATCATGTTGAAAATAAAGCTGCAGTAACTTTATACAATTAACTTTTTCCAGGATTATTAAAACATGGTCATTATGTAGTCTCAGATTTTTTTTAAACATTCACATAATTTTACAGTTGAGTATACACTGAAATTTCAGAGTCCCAAAATTATTTCACAAAAGTGCCAACATTAAAACCAGAACCTTCAGTGTGAATAATTTTGCCCTAAAAAAAGTTAAGACAGGTTTCCATAATCAACATATTCACATAATTTCTGGTGCTACCCAGTCTAACAGTAAAGCTTCATTCTTTGTAAGTAAAATCAAATGGGACTTCTTTTGCAAAACTTGATAAAATGTTTTGAACACAGGGGTGTGCATTATTGGAAAGACTGATACTAAAACCACAAATATATCCAAAGAGCCATGAGTACACTACACAATTAAGTGGAACTGTGCCCGTTTGTACTGTATATTCAAGTTTGTTGCCCTTTTGGTACAGGCGGCATCCAAATTTAGCATCTTTACAAAGGCAATCTGTCCAACTTCTCTTATTCTTATCTTCTTATGCCTGCTTAATAAAAATCAGATAATTTACAATCTAGAAGTCCGTTTTAAAAAGTCTGGAGTTTATATACAGCTCTAACAAACCTAAAGCATTTTGAGATCTTAAAGGTTTAAATGAAATGACTAGAGTTTTATTTGATGCTTATTAACAGTAATTAGCCATTATCAGTAGTGGACCATAATGAGGTGATAAGTGAAAAGGAATGTTTCGTCTAAAACGCTTAACACGAGTTCCGTCCTTTCATGGATGCAACAGTATCACGTAGAGGAAGTGCGTTCCACAGACACCCGTTTCCCCTTAGCATCAAGGGCTACAAAAATCTGACTGCAAAAATGCAGTGACAAAGCAAGCTGACGTGTCAGGCACTACCTTTCATATTGGCAGCTTTAAGAGACCCACGCTATGCACAAAGATCTAGGGAAGGGGAAAAAAACCCACTACTCTGAGAAGCCGACCGAACATTTTAGACGAGTTTGGCAAGGTTTTTAATCAGACGATAGGTTGGCCATTCAGGTTTGCTTGTATAGGTTAAAAATATCACTATTGAATCAACTAGTCAAATTATCGAAGGACATTTTCATTGATACTCAACATTACATGCACCAATATTGCACACATCTGCTCCGAGTTGTTAAAACAATCTTCATCTGGGTCCTTGAGCTGTCTGGTTTCTGCAGCTGGAACTCAAGCCACCCACCCCAGCAGTTTCACTAAAATTTTAAGTGGTAAATTTAAAATACAAACCCCAAAATAACCCAGAAAGAAAACCAAGGACTTTATACAGACAATAAAATCTAAATTTTCTGCAATGGTCTTGTGGGCCCTACAGATGGGGCAATACATGTACGCACTAGTGAAACGAACACTAGCTCTGCTGTATCTAACCATTCAAATAATGTGAAATCTGGGACCAGGTGTTGCAATGATGTCACTGTAAGGCTCCTCCTGCGTCAGCTCTATAGCTTGCTGTTTTTTAAGTACCAGGAAACTGTAGAATTTTGCAGCTGCTTGTTTTCTATTCGTATTTCTGCACAGCTCAAGCAAACTGATAGATTCCGCTCCAGTCTTCGCAAGAGCTCTCTGAAAAACACAAACGTCCATACCACAAATTCAATAGAGAACTACATACATCAAGAAGTTCCCTTGGCAAGATTCTGTTTGTTGTCACCCCCAGGACACTGTGAGGGACTGGGAAGGACTCGACACTGGATGGGGACATGACAACATGTACATGACAATTTCTGTATGGATCTCATCCAAATGAAACCAAGTAGGCTTCCCAGAGATGTGTGAAAAGTCAATCTTGAATCTGTGCAACTTATTCCAGAAACACTGTAGTACAGCACAAGTTTTTCTTTCTGCAACAATAACTAGCCAGTCGTTTTTGACTACAGGACACATTTTTAAATAGGAATAAAAAATCCCGTTTTCTTTCTCAAAATAAAAATAACTCCAAAAATAATCATGACCTATAGCTTAAAACAGAATTTCTAGAGCTAAGGTTCTTTAAAAGATGCATACTTTTGCCAAGGTGAAAGCCTGTTTATTTCTAAAACTCCTCTATTTGTCTGAAACCCAGTACCCAAGTCGTTTACATTTTTTCAAAGTCTTGGCCAGAATATTAAAAAAATTAAGGAAAATACATCTGTTTGCTGGCTAGAATAACAACTGACGTCTTCAATTTAAAACAGAACCGTCTGCTCTGGAATATCTACTAGATGAAAAGATATTAGGCTGGCCAAACCAAATTACTTTATATTAAACAGATCTTAACTTCGAATCTCGTTACAGACTTAATGTTTCAGCCATCCAGAGCGATGCTTTTTTAGGCACATGGAACAAAGAATTGAAAAGAAGCTAAACATGGTCCAAAGAGAATTCTGAAGCTCTTTTCAGAAATTGTGATGAAACATTTGGAGAGGAAAACATTACACAACATTACCGAATAAACTTCTGTATACTTTAAAAATTACTTTTAAGCAACAGTTGCACTGGCTTGGGCTGAGACAGAGTTAATTTTCTTCACAGCAGCTCAGAGGGTGCTGCGTTTTGGATGAGAGCAAAGGCTTTTGTTTTGGAGCAGGTAGGCTGGGGGTGCACAAGAAGTTGGGAGGGGACACAGCCAGCACAGCTGACCCCAGCTGACCAAAAGGATGTTCCGTACCATATGGCGTCACGCTCAGCAATAAGAGACGGGGGAAAGAAGAGGGGGGGTGTGCATGCATTTGGGATTATGGCACTTGTCTGCCCAAGTAACCATTAAGTGTAATGAAGCCCTACTTTCCTGGAAATGGCTAAATGTCTGCCTGCTATTGGGAAGCAGTGAATGAATTCCTTATTTTGCTTTGCTTGCACACACAGCTTTTACTTTATTTAGTAAACTGTCTTTATCTCAACCCATGAGTTTTCGAGCTTTTACCCTTCCGATTCTCTCCCTCACCCCACCAGGGGGTAGTGAGCAAGCAGCTGTGTGGGGCTGAGCTGATTACTGGGGTTAAACCACAACAGTTTAAAACAATCTTAAACTAGCGAAATTCTTGCAGGTGTGCAACAGAACTTAACAGTGTAACCTGAACTAAATTGAAGTGTATTTAAGTATCATAAAGGCTATTTGGGAGTTTAAAATTAAGGTTTCACTGTGTAGAGATGTAAGCATGTAATTCTTATGATACAACTCTAGTAACATTTTCCAGAAATGTAAAGCTTTTGATTGATTTTATCATACTTTTAAGAAACTTAATAGGATACAAAATACTACTAAATCTCTGTTTACCAAAAACTCAGAAGAAAGCCTTTAGTTTTAGCAAGCAAGGATGCATCCTACAAAGATTATCTGTCTGTGCAGACTGAAGCCACATGCTGAAAAAGTAATGCTGCACCTCAGCCAAGGTCAGATTCCCACACTTGTTACAGATTTAGCTTATCATAGCATGGAATTTTTCACACTAGCCTAGCCGGGAGTAAATATCCTGTAAAATAGTTTTATCCCTAGACCTTGATGGGGTTTGCCTAGGGTCACATAGCACAGTCAGAGGTGCCAAGGTTTGTTATGGGTTAACCCCAACCGGCAACCAAGCACCACAGCCGCCTGCTCACCCTCCCCCTGCCCCAGAAGGATNTTTCATTGAAAACACAATCAAACCCAATTTTAAAATCTGAATTTCTGGGAGTCTTACTTGCACACCAGGTGTGAACATAAAGGTTGAAAAACACTCCAGCAAAAAATTTTACTTCATTCTTTGGAAAAAAGTGACAATTATATTATGATTTAATCAATTACAAGCATCTTTTACCTCTGAGGCAAAACTGGTATTTTAAGTCTGTAACACCTACTGCAGAGAAAGCTCTTCCTTAACCTTTTAGCTCGGATCAAAAGTGTCAGTGGGCACACTCAAAAGCTGATTTAAGACAAAGCAAATGATCATGTGTACCTGAAGTCCATGAAGCATTTGTTGAGTCCTCTTGTTCCATCTCCTTTCTTCTTGATCCTGATCACCCCCTGTGCCATCTTCTTCCTGCAAGCAGCCAAAATTCACACATTTACAAAACAATACTCTTTCCATCCACTGAGTTATGACCTGAAAGAGGTTTGTGTTTGTTTGTTTTTTTAATTTTTTTTTAGTCAAGCCAGAAGGTTCAGACAATTCAAGTCACAGGATACATCCAGGAGATGTATGAAGTGGGAAGGAGGAAGACACACATGTAAGCTGATGTACCATAGTAAGGATAAGAGGAAATGGCCTCAAGTTGCATCAGGAGACGTTTAGATTCGATATTAGGAAAAATTTCTTTACTGAAAGAGTGGTCAAGCATTGGAACAGGCTGCCCAGACAGATGGTGGAGTCACCATCCCGGGAGGTATTAAAAAAAAAAAACACCAAAAACCCCAAAAACAAACCAACCATGTAGATGTCACACTTCTGGACATGGTTTAGTAGGCATGGTGGTGTTGGGCTGATGGTTGGACTAGATGATCTTAGAGATCTTTTCTAACCTTAATGATTCTATTCTAAGGTTGCCTGCCACTGTGATTACACCTCAAAATGTTATGGTGATAATTAGTAAAACAAAAAAGTTCAGTCATGACAGCTGAATGAGAAGAGACACTTCAGCCTAACCTAGGATTGCTAGTACTGAACATGGTGTCAACAATACTTTTATTTTGCAAACATCAATAAACACAGACATGTTCCCATTTCGCTGTGGAAACAGAACCATTGAAAAGAAAAATAAAAAACCAAGTAAGTCCAAAAAAAAAAAAAAAAAGCTGCAAAGTCCAGCTGTAATGACTCTGCTCCCCATATCCTATGAAGCACTCACCTATACAGAACAGTACTTGGTCATGGAAGATGTGTTATATATGGCTTTTAAAATAAGAAATTTATTCTAAATCAGCAATTAAAAAAATCACCAGGAAACCAACACATGCAAGCAGTTATCTGCTTTGTTTCCAGTCTTAACTCAAGGACCTCAAACTATGCAGAAAAACTGTTTGGCCAGTTTGTTTGTTTGTTTTTTATTTCTCAAAATTAAGTCAACATGTATTTCTTCCTCCTCATTGTACTACTTTTAAAGTTACATTTCTCTGCATCCAGCAACATCCTGACGTGGTCAGGCAACTAGATGAGCACTATAGGTCCCTTCTAACTGAAAATATTCTATGCTATTCTAGCAGCTTTTTACATGGCTAGGAAAATCAACTTGACTAAAGCAATTGACATTTCTTTGTACATGTGCCTTGTTACAGAAGGAAACTTCACATGTTCNATTTTTTTTTAGTCAAGCCAGAAGGTTCAGACAATTCAAGTCACAGGATACATCCAGGAGATGTATGAAGTGGGAAGGAGGAAGACACACATGTAAGCTGATGTACCATAGTAAGGATAAGAGGAAATGGCCTCAAGTTGCATCAGGAGACGTTTAGATTCGATATTAGGAAAAATTTCTTTACTGAAAGAGTGGTCAAGCATTGGAACAGGCTGCCCAGACAGATGGTGGAGTCACCATCCCGGGAGGTATTAAAAAAAAAAAACACCAAAAACCCCAAAAACAAACCAACCATGTAGATGTCACACTTCTGGACATGGTTTAGTAGGCATGGTGGTGTTGGGCTGATGGTTGGACTAGATGATCTTAGAGATCTTTTCTAACCTTAATGATTCTATTCTAAGGTTGCCTGCCACTGTGATTACACCTCAAAATGTTATGGTGATAATTAGTAAAACAAAAAAGTTCAGTCATGACAGCTGAATGAGAAGAGACACTTCAGCCTAACCTAGGATTGCTAGTACTGAACATGGTGTCAACAATACTTTTATTTTGCAAACATCAATAAACACAGACATGTTCCCATTTCGCTGTGGAAACAGAACCATTGAAAAGAAAAATAAAAAACCAAGTAAGTCCAAAAAAAAAAAAAAAGCTGCAAAGTCCAGCTGTAATGACTCTGCTCCCCATATCCTATGAAGCACTCACCTATACAGAACAGTACTTGGTCATGGAAGATGTGTTATATATGGCTTTTAAAATAAGAAATTTATTCTAAATCAGCAATTAAAAAAATCACCAGGAAACCAACACATGCAAGCAGTTATCTGCTTTGTTTCCAGTCTTAACTCAAGGACCTCAAACTATGCAGAAAAACTGTTTGGCCAGTTTGTTTGTTTGTTTTTTATTTCTCAAAATTAAGTCAACATGTATTTCTTCCTCCTCATTGTACTACTTTTAAAGTTACATTTCTCTGCATCCAGCAACATCCTGACGTGGTCAGGCAACTAGATGAGCACTATAGGTCCCTTCTAACTGAAAATATTCTATGCTATTCTAGCAGCTTTTTACATGGCTAGGAAAATCAACTTGACTAAAGCAATTGACATTTCTTTGTACATGTGCCTTGTTACAGAAGGAAACTTCACATGTTCATACATCCTTTTTCCAACAATGAAACAGTTTTTAAAAAACGAATTTAATATTATGCATTTTGTGTGTAAAATAAAAAGAATAATGCAGTCTGTTTTGATCTCCATGGAATAAAAAACAATTTCAGTTATCACATTTCAGACATGGACCATTTTCTTAAAAAAGTCTACTTTTATTAAGTGGCATGAACTATATAAAATGAAACCATAAAATTAAGTTTAAAACTCCTTGTATAAGGCATCATAAATATATAGAGTGGTTTAATCCAACCACATGTAAGAACATTCAAAGCAGAATGTATATGCAATTTATAAGATGGAATAATATAAATATAATAAAATGGTCATGGAATAATTTTAAAATCCACATTTCCAAAGGTTATCATTTCCCAAGGAAGGACTGAAGATTTATTTCTTATATCATTTAATGAATTCAAAGTCTCGAGAACACACAAACCCTTTCTACACAGAGTTCTTACCTCCTCTTCTTCCTCCTCCTCTTTCTCCTTTTCCTTCTCCTTCTCTTTTTCTGGCAGAAGTTCTAGCTCTGGTATTAGCTGGCAGATGTTTTGGGGCTCCTCTGGAGGCATTTCTACAGGTGGTATTTCCAGCTGTTGTGACGGTGGATGCTGTAAGAATAAACAATACCGTTAGACAAATAACATCATTTTATCAGTGCTTTACAGTAGAATGCTGATGCTACAAACCAGTTTCACAAAATCCAGGTCCCTAAATCTTAACCATTTGTCAGAATTTTTCTTTTTTCAAAAATGAAAAGCAGTTTGTTTTGTTTTGCTGTCCATACATGTATTTTTCATCCTTTAGATTTTACTCAAACCAGAAATTATGATACCACTATAAGGAAAAAGGCTTTCCAATAACATCACTTAGTCCACCATCCAAATTACTGATCTCATTTCTTGGATCAGCACATGCAACTTTAAAATCCCACATAACCAGATGCAGTGCTACATGAACACACTTTAACTCACTGGAACAAGACATCTTCAAAATATGAAAATGTTGTTCTTTGCAATACAAGCATGAAGGAATTAAAATGTGGGTACTTTGTGAAGTTTATAAAAGCATTTGAGTGACTTTGGTGCTCAAGTATCATTCTCAGAAGACACTTATCAAGAGGAAAACCCAGAAAAGCAGTTTAACAGGATTTATGTAGTCAGTTTTAACAAAATATACAGTATTCTCCTCCTGAATCTATACACAGTTAAGTGTTTGCCAGTAAAGTCACTTTGACACCTGAAACTGTTCCTACACATACCCTAAAATAGCTCAAAATAACTTCTCTTTTAGAGTCATACAGCCGGTTTCACTACAGGTATGTTGTCAGAGCCCTGATCTGGTTGGTGTGATCAAAGAATTCCCAACACACACCACTAGCACTGACTTCAGCATAAAGTACAAACAGCCAATGCCAATTTCTCCCAATGACACAGCCAAGAAGAGCAGCAGCTGCCACCCATTTTAATAAGATAACACAACATCTAACCATCTCATTCTACAGCGAACAACCTGTTACCCAAGAAACATGTGAAAAGTGGGGTTTAAAATTAAAAATGCACATATATGAGAAAGACGGCATAAACCACAACTGCTCTTATCAGGTAAGCACTCAGAAAAAGAATACACTTTTCGTTTTGCCCATTTCCTCTCCCCTTCACAAATATAGTTTCCTTTCACACTGCATCACAACTTTTACAAAAGAGATAGATATGAGCTAGTTTCCAAGTCTGCTCATAACTCAACTAGGAAATATTTCCTGAAGATCAAAAATTTTTCTTTGAACCCTTAACCCTGGAACCCTAGAACGATCTTAAAAAGGAAGTTTGTGCAGCTAGCACAATCCTTTCTTTGACAGTGAAAGCTGTTTGTATGCACTTGTGAAGCAGAAGAACTTGATAGCTTCATAAGCAATAATACACTTTACTCCTTGAAGACGTTTTCTGGAGGAAACAGTGCCATTTCTTTATCCTACCTGCATTTTAAATGTTTCAGTAAGCTTTCCTCTTAAGAAAAACACTATGAAGACTACCCAGGGACAAAGATTCCCATACTACTCCAGCATATCTCACAACACCACAGAAAGCTAGTGCCTCAAATCTGTGTCACTTCCGCTCAAAGACACTACCCACTTCTTATTCTAATAAAAAAAAAAAAAA
>VZTL01040366.1:47136-76094 GCA_013400535.1 Scopus umbretta
GGGCGTCAGGCAGCCCGGCGGCCTGCCCGCCTGCGCTGTGCCTGACCGGGGCCGTGCGGCCTGGGGCGCTGCGTGGCCGGGCCCGGGCGGGGGACGCCGTTCGGTCGGGGGTGGGCAGCACGACCTTCGGGTCCTGGCCGGGCTGCGCCTGGGGACCCGCCTGGCTGCGTGAGGCGCTGATCTCTCTCGTCAGCGGGCAGGCAGAAGGCACTGCCTTGGAAGTGACTGAGTTGTCAGTGAACTTGTTTTAAAACAAAACAAGAGGCTCTGGTTCGAAACGAGCGCCCTTTTTCACGGCCTGCTTCCGTAAGGAGGCTAACATGCCGGGTCTTACTGAGCTTTCCTGCTTGCTCCTGCTGTCCGGGACGCTGCAGGTGTTTCGTTTAGGCTGTGGCGGTGTTTGCTGACGGCCTTGGGAACAACTGCAGGCACCAGGCGTTTTCTTTGTTCCGAGTAACTTAATTTCAATAGGACTTGCAAAGGTTTTTCTTTCTAATTAGCTAATCTGTGGTAGCCCACCTGTGATGTAACGGAGAAGGAACTGTGGCTACAACTGGACTTAAACTGAAGGAGTCAATGACTAGGCAAAAGGAATGGAAAGGGAAAATGGAGAGGCTGTTTTGGGGAATAGGGTTTTTCTGGTCTTCTCCCTGAGGCACTAGGAAGTCTGAAGCTGCAAGTACGTAAACTAACATTCTGGATCAAAACCAAGCAGTCTTTAGCCCAAAGAGACCCAAAATACAAAAACCCTATTAAAATAACCTCTCAGAAATAGTATTTTTTTTGTGTAATGGGGCATCAGTTTCCAAAAATGTTAGAATATCAAGAAAATCTGCCTACCGAGGGTTTAAGAGGTATTACTGCTGTTTGTGACACTCAGATAATATATCTTAGTGGATGATAACGTCAACAAATAATATGTAAAAACTTGCAGGCTCTCTCCCGATTCCTCAGATTCAATTTTGCAGATTTCAGCATTCGTTTTTGTTCATAATGTCTCACTAGGGCCTTTATTCAGAAGAAACATCAATGCTCTGCGTGCCCCACATGGCCCACATGGAGTTCTGCTAGGTATAGTAATGTTTTAAGGGTTTTCTTCAGCAAGAAAGCATCTGCTCTATCACCATTATTTATTCCTTCCTCTAGCCCCATACAAAGTGAGTGAGTGGTCCAGGCATTGAACCTGTCTAGGCTATGGGCTATTGGACCACTGAAAACTAAACTCATTTAACGGTGCTGATACACTGCATTGCATCAAATCCACCAAAAGTGTGGACCAGTGAAGATGCATCATTTGCTGCCATACAAAAATAACCGCACACAGGTGAGGGGAAAAAAAAAAGCCACATCAGTAAAGTAATAGCACACCTGTGTGAGTCAGAAATCTAAACCCTTCATACCCCGACCCCCGTTATTACTGAAAAGTCAATAGCATAGCCTTGCTTTGGCTCTTGCCATGCTGAATACTTATCTCAGTTGCGCGCATTTTAGTAAGAAATCCTTCTTTCTCCGTCTCAGCAAACACTGAGTATTCGTTGCTTTTGGCCAAAATTGCTTTTCTAGCTATATTGGCCTGTGTGTGCTGGTTGCCTTGTCTAAAAGCCCTACATCAAATTGCCTTTGACTAATAGCAGAAATTAACAGTGGGAGAGGATTATGTTTTTCTTTTTTTAAATTGTCACTACCATTTTCTTAATCGTTGTCCTTTTTTTTTAATAAAATAAAAAAAGGGTCTTAGATTTTTTTTTTTTTTTTCCTCATGCTCTATACTGCTTGAGCAAGCAATTCTGTCTATAGAAGACATCCTTTTTGAAACCAAGACTAGGATGCTTAAAGTTACGTTTTGGGTAATACCTACCATCTGATTAAAAGTATAAAGCTGGTAATAGGTCTAGTCTTTTCCAGATGACTCTTTGTAGTCAGATTTTACAATTCTTCCGAAGTTTAGTTACCAGTCTTTCCATACTTAGTTATTATAGGGCTTTAAAAGTACATACTTCAAAGCAGCAAGTATATGCAAATCCCAGAAAGTTTATAGCCTAATTTTGGCTCAATTTAAATCTAAAGGGTTTGAATTGTTATCACATCTGTTTCTCATGGCAGTGTGTGACTACTGTGATGATCAGCCTGTAATCTTGTCCTCTAATTTATTCTTTAATGTATTCTGAAATTATGCCAGTCTAATTTAATATGGCTTATTTTTTCCAAGGTCTTTGGGCTTGATACTTTTCTGCTTCATCTAACAAGAATGCTTCCTTCCGTCAAAATTAAAATCAAGACAGTTGGTTCGCATGGTCCAAAACTAAGGTTAATTGCCCGATATAAAAATGTTTCATTTTTTACTGTGGAGATAAATGCACTTCATGAGCAAGCTGATATTTAAACTTCAGCATAATTTCCAGATAATTCTGCTAAAAATTAAAACAATTACAGTACAGTAAACAAGGAAGACCAAAATATAGTGTACTTGAATTCATGTCCATTGAGTTCCATCCACTGACCTATCACTTTGAAAGAACATAAATGAGCTCTCTTCATTATTAATCATGTATTAAATTATTGCATGACTCCTCCAAATGTTTATGGTTAAGTCAAATATTTTTCAACTGTAGCCCTTTGCAGTTTGATTCTCATGAAGATCAATTCTTTAAAAAAAAAAATGTTCTCCATTACTAATGTTTGTTTACAGTTTTCTTTTCACTCAGATTGGAAAGTGCTCTGAATGTCCTGGCCTGAGACAGACAGCGTAACTCATCTTCCTGCCCCAGTTTTTTGGTTGTTTTTTTTTTTTTTTTTTTTTCCTAAAGCACTACCACAAGAAAAACAGCGCACTGTTTGATTTGTATGCGGCACTCAGTACTCTGCTGAATTTCTCCTCTGGCTCTGCTCAGACACATGCATTCCAGATGGTACTTAAAAAAGCAAGCTTGTGACTATTATGTACACTTCTGCTGGCATATAGCAGATCACATTATGCAGTGACATTTAGAAAGAAACTGAGGCAAAAAGCCTATTTTCATTTCCAGCTTCAGTCAAGTGTTATCTATCAGGCAACACAACCATGATTTTCAAGTGCAGAACAACTTAGTTCATGTATAAATAACTTTCTCTTAGGAGAAAGGACAACATGTTGTAATTCCTTTTGAATAACTGAAGTAATCCTTTTTCCCTGATAAGCATTTTCCCTTGAAATGTGAGATCCAGATCCTCTCTTACATCACACACCCATCTTCCAGTTCCTTCCAATCTAAGCTATTTTGCCCAGTTGCTTCAAAGTACCAGCAACGTGCTTGCCAGACACATTGCTTTTCTGAGCCATCAAAGACGACATTCAGGACATTCAGGACAGTCACAGTCATGCATCCGTCATGTGAAGTAGAATCAAAAATACCATTTGATTAGAACCCATGTACTCTAAAACCATCAACATTTCAAGGCAGGTAATCCAAAGTGTGTCCAATGTGTTGGACCTTCTCTGAGGAACAATTTCAGCCTGTTTACAGCAAGTCAGCTCTGCTGCAGCTGTGTAGAACAGCGGGAGGTGCTCGGCAGGGACCTCCTCCTGCACGTGCACGTGGGCAGAAGTTTTCAACTGTAAGCCAGGAGTGCCTTTATGTCATCCACAGGTGTAATGACTTCTGAAACTGGCATTCAGCTGCCACCACTAAATCAGCGTGGTACTCTGTTCTGAACATTAGAAGACAAACATGGGCACTCTAGCTGCTACTTTAGACTTCCTCTTTTCAGTGTGGGCCACCTGGCACAGATCCCATGTGATGTGCGTGAAAGACGGGAATAACTGAAAACA
Source organism: Scopus umbretta (assembly GCA_013400535.1). Lineage (NCBI taxonomy): Eukaryota > Metazoa > Chordata > Aves > Pelecaniformes > Scopidae > Scopus > Scopus umbretta. The sequence goes on from VZTL01040366.1 coordinate 50,945, forward strand.
TTGCATTCTTGCCACTTCGGCCTTTTGTTCACAATACATCCTTTCGCCAGTAGCTCCAGGCAGAAAGGTTTTAGATTTGCTGGGAATTCTTTACATGGCAAATCAAAGATGTTTCCTACCACTTTATCTCATTTGAGGAACACAAAGAGATGTAGCTGAGGCAAAAAAAAAAGTTTAGCAGTGTGAAATTGCAGTGGAAATTCGGCTCTCGGTGTTTGCTAATACTGGATAGGTGTAATGTTTTTAGGATCTGACACAGCAAATCATGCACCACATAATTAGTACAAATAAACTTGTGTGTATTGGAGTTTTGTCTCTGTAATTTCATTTCTTAGAATGAAAAGGGTTTTTTTTCCCAGCTCAGGAGAAATGGTACAGGAATTTCGTATTATCTGTAGGCTCAACATTCTTGTACTGGTCTTTTTGACTTTGTATCAGCCCACTTCTGGTGAACAATTTTTAAAAGATTTAAGTTTGTTCTTATTCAGGAAGAAAACTTTGAAAGCATCCTCCCTTTCTCTTCCTAACACTTTTTGTTTCCAATAAACTGAAATATGCATTCAGCCATTTGTAAGATTAATTTTCTGGGAAAACTTTTTTTTTTTAAATTTCATTTTATCAGATGAAGCTTTTCTTGCATACCGGAGCTTAACAGGTTTCAGATTTAACCAATAAGCACCAGTAATGCTTTCTTGGGCCTGAAGGTTTCAACTTGCTACTCGGCTGACGTCTGTCTTCTCTCCTGTCTTCTGTTACACTCTTCCCACACATTTCTGCCTTTCTCCTCCCAACCTGCTAGCTGCAATTTGTGGTCATTTTTAACTTCTAAAGCTGATCAGAAGGGTGAAACCGATGAGGAAACTGGCTGGTAATAGGTGGTCCAGGGAAAAGAGCACAGGGACAGCTCTACAGGGAAGGGAGAGGCTGAAGGCAAGCATCAGAAATACAAAAGAAACATTGATTTTCAAATGGATTTTCAGTCAAATCCACCAACTTTATACATACCTTGAGTGCTGATGCTCTGCAGCATTTTAATTGAGAACAGTCTTACATTAATGTAAACTTTGTAGAAATGAAAGAGTACATCAGATCTCTATCAGCATGGTGATATTCATGTAATATTTGCCCTGGGAGCAGTTCAATACTAAAATGCTGTTAGGATCATTTTATCTGATTCATAGAACCAGAAAGGTGTATAATGCTGATGTATATGAAGATGATCTGTTATTGATAATGTCTGAAAGCATTCCCAAAATACAATGCACAAGGAGTTTCACCATTTCTTACCCATTATAATCCACCATACATTTCTCTAAATAGAGTACAAAATTAAAATCATTAAGGAATAATGAAACCTTCTTTAACTGTGACTTTGAGGTTAGTACATCTCTGGAAGATAAAATACAAATTAACTATATTCTGGCATGCTGTAGTAATTAGCTGGATTAGAAAATTTTGGAATTTGTAATGAGAGTGTTAAGTATATGTTGTTGGCCCAGTTGTCATTACGCAGTTTGATTTTACCTCCCTCCCTTTTATCTGACTTCTCAGGCTACTGTGATGTCAATATCCTCATGATTTTCCATGTGTTTACATAAAAGTTGTATGTACATCAAAACTATTGTTTTACTTATCTACTCATAGCATAGTTGTGCTGTGTTCGTAGGCATAAGTCTTTTGAGTTAAAATTGTCAAAGGCGGCAGATCTGATTCATTGGCAAGTGTATACTTGTCGGCTTTCCAAGTGATGCTTTCCTGCATTCCACCCATTGCTCAAACTGATAGCCATAGTGCAGGCAATAACAATAAAGTGATCTTCCTGATGATGTACACCAATATGCAGCAAAACTATTAATAGTCTCCTGGTAAGTCCTAAAACGTGGGTATCTATTAAATAATGGCACCTGTCTTCATCACAAGATTTCTTGCTGTCTCTATCATGACTTCCCCCTAGCAATGCAGAGTGCTGAGCTTTCAGAGGAAAATAACCACACGTTTCAGCAGAGAGAAAGCAGCTCTTACACCACTGGGCTTCTGAGGCAGGCTCTGCACAGATCGCCAGGAAAAGTACCCATCTTCCTTCTGGTTATATTACAGCTACAGGGCTAACTGTAGCTAATGTACCTATCAGTGGTTTTCACAGGTCTGGAAAGTGTTTTGCACAGAATGAAGCTGCTCCAACAGCCATTCCCACTGTTGTTGTCCATCCCTGTCACTCGGAGGTAAGATGTAGCTGCCGTTTTGAAAGCTGCTGTCCGCGGCTGTGTCTGGCCCCCAAAGGTGCAGCTATCTGGTGGTGACCTGTCAGAGACAGAAGGTCCAAGTTGTGCCCTGCTCCCAAACACTGGGAAGACCCTTTAAAAAGAGTATGGAAAATTATATCAGGATTATACTTTGATAAAATTATATTGTTAGCAATGTCTGGAAACAAATCCTACCACTTTAAAAATTTGATTCCATAGTCAGAAGTACATTGAGTTCCAACCTAACTGGCTTCTGTTAAGTATCCCCCAGGCCTTCATACAAGCTGTCCCCCAAAGCACGGTGAAGAGGGAGTGAAGAGAGCAGCATACCTCTTCCCCAAGTTGAGTATGTCAAAATATATCCCATTCTCTGTATAGAAACAATGTGCTATGGTAAAGTAAAAGTCAGCTAATTGAACATGAATGAAGCATCCCCATTAGTATGACACGACTATAATGAATATTCTTAGTGCAATGTAACCTTCTTGTAGGCAAGGCTGAAGTCTTGGGGAAAAAATGTGGAATAGAGATTTGGAGTCAAAGTATGCAACTTTAATGGATGTCGGGCAAGGTTACCCAGTGGTGTAAATCAGCCTGCCATAAAATCAAGTACTGGAAGTTAGTAGAAAGACACTATTTCATATCAGATAAGTATCAGGTCTTAAAATCTTTTAGAAACTAAAATGCAGTTTTCTTACTGAATGAGCTTTTTCTTTAGCCGTGCATTTTTCCTTTGTCAGTTCTTACATTTCACAATTCCTGCTTGCAGTTGCTTTACACTTAAAAGTGGTCATTCAAATATTTTTCAATACAAGTATCTGGGACTATCTATCTGTTGAAATTTTCTCCTGGATATTTTACTGTTGTATATAGGTATGGTTATATAATTGTTTCTCTGATCAAGTAGAACAATTAATTAAACCATTTAAGTGGGCTATATGATTTACAGAGAACTATGATAGAAGTTAGAGCAGCATGGTGGACCAAAAGCGCTATTAAATAAAGAATTAAGCCAAATGCTGTTCAGCCATAAAAAATTATATATTATATATACAGTATAATAGCTATACTATCCAATTTCTAGTACTATTAAACATGTCAGCATAGTTTCTCTGTCTTTATAATCATTAATTATTTTTACAGGATGCTGTAATTTAATTCTGTTAATAATAAAGATCTATTTTATGTAATATAACTCCCCAAACAATAAATGTCTGTAGATGAATGAATTATACTTTATATGAAGGGTACATTTATAAATACTTCATGTGGAATTAATAGATGATCAGTAGATGTTATAAGTAAGTTACAGCTACATATAGAATAAGCTGAAGGTGCCTGGAAGCATGTAAGTGGAAGATGTTAGAGGTTTACATATACCAAGGTCATAAGCAAGTTGTAGATGTATTGACTGTTATGGTGGTCTTGAGTGAGTGACCAAGATGTAGTTTGTAGACTGGTGAACCAGAAGAGTCTCTTCTGGTTGTCACTCTTCCGTGGACAAATGACATGACCTGGAACAGATCAGGAATGATTATGGCAAGCTAGGGAGAGATGCTCAGGAAATGGAGCATCTCTTTCCATTTGCCCTCTACTCATTTCACCTTCGTTTACCTTCTTCATTTACCCTCTGCTTAACACTGGTGAGGTCTGTGGTGGGTTGGCCCTGTCTGGATGCCAGGTGCCCACCAAAGCCACTTTCTCACTCCCCTCCTCAGCTGGACAGGGGAGAGAAAATAGAGCGAAAGGCTCGTGGGTCAAGATAAGGACAGGGAGATCACTCAACAAGTACCACCACAGGCAAAACAGACTTTAATTTATTACCAATCAAGAGTAAGGCAATGAGAAATAAAAACAAAATCTTAAAACACCTTCCCCCCACCCCTCCCTTCTTCCCGGGCTCAACTTCACTCCTGATTTCTCTCCCTCCTCCCCCCAAGCAGCACAGGGGGATGGGGAATGGGAGTTGTGGTCAGTTCATCACATGTCTCTGCTGCTCCTTCCCCCTCAGGGGGAGGACTCCTCACACTCTTCCCCTGCTCCAGCATGGGGTCCCTCCCATGGGAGACAGTCCTCCACCAACTTCTCCAACATGAGTCCTTCCCACAGGCTACAGTTCTTCACAAACTGCTCTAGCATGGGTTCCTTCCACGGGGTGCAGTCCTGCAGGAGCAGACTGCTCCAGCGTGGGTCCCCCATGGGGTCACAAGTCCTGCCAGCAAACCTGCTCCAGCATGGGCTCCTCTCTCTTCATGGGTCCACAGGTCCTGCCAGGAGCCTGCTCCAGCATGGGCTTCCCACGGGGCGACAGCTTCCTTTGGGCATCCACCTGCTCCAGTGTGGGGTCCTCCATGGGCTGCATGTGGGTATCTGCTCCACCATTAATTTTCATGGGCTGCAGAGGGACAGCCTGCCTCACCATGGTCTTCACCACAGGAGGCAGGGGAATCTCTGCTCTGGTGCCTGGAGCACCTCCTCCCTCTCCTTCTTCACCGACCTTGGTGTCTGCAGAGTCGTTCCTCTCACATATTCTCACTCCTCTCTCCACTGATGTTATTCCAAGCAGTTTTTTCCCCTTCTTAAATACATTATCCCAGAGATGCTACCACCGTCGCTGATGGGCTCAGCTTTGGCCAGTGGCAGGCCTGTCTTGGAGCTGGCTGGCATTGGCTCTATCGGACACAGGGGAAGCTTCTAGCAGCTTCTCACAGAAGCCACCCCTATAGCCCACCCGCTACCAAAACCTTGCCACACAAACCCAATACATCTCAAACGGTTTATAAAGGCCGGACCCTGCCCCATACGAGGGAGTTGTCAGCAGACTGCAGAGGACTACTAAACCATTTGGTGAGGGAGTTGGAGTATATGGCGTACAAGGAGTATATGGCAAAGCAAAGTGCACTTCAGCCTAGAGAAGAGAAGGCTCCAGTGGGCTCCAAGAGCAGTCTTCCACTATTTAAAGGGGGCTTTAGGAGAGACAGGGCCAGCATAGTGAAAGAACAAGAAGCAGCAGTTGCAGGCTGCAGTGAGAAATTTTGATTTAAACATAAGGAAAAAAGCTTTACCATTATCATGATTTAGCTCTGGAACAGGTTGCCCAATGGTCTGTGAATCTTTGGCCTCAGAGATTTTTAAAAATTAATTGGATGAGTAGGAAATAGTGCTGCAACATTATTAACAAATCCATGCAAAAGATCGTGTGGATGGCAGGGCCCTGAGTGGCCAATACGCCTTAATTGCCCTGATGAGCCTCGCCTGGGACTCCTACCCTCTACTCAGGGGCTCTGGAGTCCCATTTCTGCTCAGTTCTGCCTGAGCTATGCTGTGGGTAAGTCTGCCCAGTCCTGTCCCTTGCTGACTTGCTAATGGGACTTCCTGGGCTGATCTTGGACCTGACCCATCACTTTGCATTCATCTGATGGTCACTGGGCTGTCACCAGACCCTGTTCCTGTCATCCCGGCCCTGGTCACCTTGCTCAGGGATGGTGGGAGGGTGCCTGGTCAGTGAGGGCACTACCTCTGCCTGCGCATGGTCACCCTCAGCTCCCGGCTCCTCTCCCCTCATGGAGCAACCACGCTTTTGCTGCCCCTGAAAATGGGACTGGAAGGTGATTTACTTTGAAACAACACTGATTTCACTCATACTCTCTCACAGCCCTGCAGACAAGTACCAGGACATGTATACCCAGGTAGTCCCTCCAGCATGCAGGCATCAGGATGCTTGAATCCAGGTGGTCTGTCCAGGAGTCCTGGTAAGGAGAAGGACACCGGCTATTGAGACCTCATCTTGTCTTCTGGTCTCTTAGGGTGGGAGCTATGTGCTGATTTTCACACACGCCTTTTTGTACCCCTTAGGGCATCTCAGTGATGAGTTTCTCCCACCTCTCACCTCCATGAGTTGTCAGCATTTACTTACTGTTCTTTGTCTCTGATCTGGGTGTCCTGAGAAGCTGCTATCTATGTGCTAGGATCATGATGAACTGCTAATGTCTAGGTGCCTTCAATACAGGGTCATTCCTATTGCTCTTCTCCTGCCTTTGATCCTTCCTGCTGCTGCTTCCACACCCCATGATCTATCCCTGAAGCTAACCCTGCCTTGAGCAGCAAGGTTGGACTTGATGATCTGCGGCAGATCCTGCAGTTTACCTTTCTTATAATTCTGTGACACAGTTGTAATAATATTATGCAGCCAAGGATTGTCTCTGTGAAAAAAAAAAAAAGAAAAAGAAAAAAGAAAGATTTTAGGATATCCATCTCATAGAAAACATTTTTGGTAACAGTACTGAGCACCAGGGATACTGGCCTCTTGGGAGCCTGTTATGTGAGTGAAGAAGTGAGAGGAATTATGAGGAGTGGAAAAGACATCTGGTTTTAGCACAAAGAAAACAAAATTTGATTAAAAAGTACACAAACAAAAAAAGGAATAGGTTAAAGAACAGGAAAATGTTGCTAGCTAGATGAAAGTATTTATATTAATGAAAAAAAGGTATAAAAAGGGCTGTGTCTCATCTGTCTGAGAAATTGGATATAAACAGTAAAAAAGCAACTGAAGTATCTATACAGTAATTATAAGGGGTTTACACAAAAGAAAGGAAAGAAATTAGAACAACCAATGCAGGTATGAAACTAGATGTTACAGGAACAACAGGGACATAGTGAATAGCAGTCATCTTTGTAAAGCATAAAAAGTTCAGAAATAAGTAACTAGAAATCACATCTTCAGGAAAAATATTAAAGGCAGTTTGGAGTGGAACAGATTGCTAACTGCTAGAGACTGTAAATGGGTATCCCCTATAAAAGGGGACACAAAGAGAAAAAAATTAGTTTTACTGTCCCTTTTGATGATTGTTAAAAAAAAGAAAGGAAGTTTCCTGAAGGGAGTGAATGAAGTTTGCCAGAGATCTCCCTTCAGATTTCAATTTAGACATAGATGCAATTCACCTAAGTGTTAAGTCTGTCATTTTGGTATAGATTGGAGAACAAATGGTAACATTTAGATATTTCTGAGCCTGGTGTCTGACAAGAACATTCACCAAACTGCCATAGAAGCAATCAGAAATGGTACTGTATTAGGCTTGTTCTGTGATGTGTTGTTATTGAAAAGGTGGTCATTGAAAAATACTTTGAAATGGGTGATCAGAAATTAGTTCAGCTATAATTACATGGCAGCATAAACAAAAGCAGCTTCTAAGGGCCTCAAATGCAAAAGGTTGGTTGATGTGATGTGTCCATGAAAACAGAAAATGCAGTCATCAACTGTATCTCCAGTGGAGGTACTGACAGCATGTAAATGAAGTCTCATTAATGTCTGAAATTCTGTGGCTATATCTATATGAGTAAATAAATGGCTCATAAGCTTCTGTTGCATTCCACCTTCCCAACTGCCACTCCTAAAAGAGAAGTCCAGGATTTATCTCAAAGCATCTACTGGGAATGGCCATGACTTGCTCTGTTCCCTGAACTATGCATTGCCTGGAGGAATGCTGGATAGCATGGGCTAAAGTTGTGTCAGGGAACAGGCTAGCGTTTTGACAGTATGGATGATCCTGTCCTTGTGCCTTCATGCCCTGGTACTACAGCATTTTTTATTGATACAAGTATTGTCGTTACCGTTTTCCATTTCTAGAAACACAGACCTGACTTCCTGACTTGCAGTACTGGGAGGTGGGAGTACTGAGAGAAATGGGAGAACTGGGAACCTGTTTATGTCAAGATAATAAGAGAGACTGGTGTATTTAAGTTAACATAACAAAGGCAGAGAGGGGTATGGTTTGTTTTGTTTTGTTTTGTGTTTTTGCCAAGAGAGGTAAACGCCAGAGAAGGTGAAGATTCAGTTCAGCCAGCTGGCGGTAGTGACTCAAGGACAAACATATATAACCTTTTCACAGGAAAACTGAGGCTAGAAATTAAAATTTCCAAACATCAGAAAACTATGACTCTAGGATAGGAAACGCAAGAATCAAAAGAACTCCCCAACTGTTTTTAATATAAAGCTTAGTTAGTTTGTGAAGGCAGTAATATAACATGATTGGCAGATTGTTTCCTATTTGACGTTTCTAAAACCTGTGATTTTATTGCCTAAATCTTTACAGATAATCTCTGTTCAAGAAGAGTATTTCTATTTCAAATACAGATAGCTAAAATGTGTTTAAGCTATTCTGTTATCTTTTCAGTACAAAAAAAGCATTAGCAATTTTTCTGAGTTGTGACCTTTTCTAAACTCATATGCTGCGGTGGGGATGATTATATTTGTTCCCAAATTATACGATGATGGGTCTAGTTCTGAACCGCTTTCTCAATCACAGCTCCCCATAAGTCCTGTGAGTCAGCAAAGGAGCAAAGCAATCAAACTGAGATCAAAAGACAGGAGAGGCTGGGTGTGAGTGGGAGTTAGGCACGGCATACTGTAAGACAAGTGATAAAAGAGAAAAATAAACACCATTAGCCTACCGGAGACCCAGGGTGCCAGGAAACAGTAAGGTTTTTCATGCCTCCAGCCACTATCCAGGAAGATCAATGGAAAAAGTCTTCTTTACATCTTTGGGATTTGAAGTTTCCAGTGGAATGTATGTTGCTCAAGTTGTCCTAGTCTGAGTTAGTAGACTAGGCCTTCTAAAGAAGGTCGATAAATGGGCAAGATTGAGAGGGAGATGAGAATTAGCCTGCCCCTAGTTTGTAACAGGCTGCAAAGTTTAGCCACTAGCAAAAGCTTACAGTGGAACTTCCAAAGCATTTAGAAGGTAATATTTATAAAATTAATAAAAGAAAATGTGAAGCATCTGATGCAAGACTGACCCATGGCACTCATGGTCAGACTCGGTCCAAGGGCTAAGGAAGGTACATAAAAACTTGATATTTATGTAGATAATATCCCCACAGTTAGCCAGAATTTTTTCCAGTAATATAAACCCTGTACATCATTGCATAAAGCCACTACTACTGTATTACGAAAACAGGGGAACATTTTCTCCTATATGCAGGTTGTCTCCAAATTGTCTGCCCCGTAATTCTTCACTACCCGGCTTCCAGCATTTTCTTTGGGTATCTATTACTGGTCAGTGCTTTATTTTGTGATTCTATAACACATTTTAATATAGAATATACATTGTCTAATAGAAATAGCAGCAACATGAAAGCAGTAGGAGAAATTAAGATACAGTTCACAATAATAGAAGATGCAGTAAAATGAATTGGCATTGTCATACTGGTCTCCCTTCTTTGTAGGTCTGCAAACTCATCTGTTACATTGCAGAACATTTTTCAAGCTCGCCTTCTATTGAGGTGATGCAAAATATAAAGGAATTCTTGACTCTGGTGATCCTGTAGGTATTTTAGAATCAGTTTTAATTTGCTGGAGGAGCTTTCATGCTCACTGTAATAGTGATATAAAAAATGCTGCAAGTAGTAATTTCAAATCTAAATACTGCAACCCCAAATTTCTTCTTACAGTTAGGAAAAAAAAAAGAGCATTTTTGCTTTTTACTGTTGTTCTTCCCTTTGCCTAAAGTGCCCTTCTTGTTGCTACCAGAAATATCTTCATGTACCTGATGTTCAGATAAAGCAGGGTTAATCAGATCTAAATACATACATGTGTATATATATATATGTATATGCATATCACAATTTTTTGTGATTTTTTTGCAAAAGCTCAGTTCAGTGAAAACACTTATGTATGATACCATGATGATTATGTTTAATAAGCAGGAAGCCACATGAGCCGCAGAACTGCTTAAATCTCATTTCCTATCAATTTGTGTCTCTGTTACTCCATATTCACTCTACCCTCACCTGGGAGAGACTAGCCTCCCTCACAGCCCCTAGCATTTTGCCTTTTCTTAAAATATTCCCCCCTCGTTTTCCCTTTTTTCCCCCCATTTTGTCCTCAGTTTCCTCCCATGGCAAGGCAAGAGAAAACAGGTACTGTGGCTGATCCTGGGCTGCCAGGATGCTAATTCCCTGGCTGTACCACTACCGAAGGGCTGCCTGGCAGGCCCAACACAACAGGTAACTTGAGCTCACTTGTCTTCTCCACTGGGTATGCAATATTTAATTCTTCCTTCTTTTTGTATTTCACTCTATCCTGAAAGCTTTTAGGAACTTCAGTCTGCAGAGACTTCAGTCCCCTTGTCATTTTTCTTTTTGAACTGGCCATCTGGTTGAAAAGTTATTAGGGAAGGATTGACAGAGACCTTAATTGAATAAGCCTCATTTCCTTTCAAATTCAGGCTAACAGCTTGCTCTGCTGTAGGCAGCACTTCACGGAGAAAGCCAAACACAGATCAGTAGGACCATGCTTGTATTATGCCAGGCTCCAAATTCCTGCTTTAAGCCATTGGAAAACTAAGGCTGCTAAACCCATCTAAATTGTTTAACATGGAATACATAACTATTTTTCCTATCATGTGGCTCCCTCTATTCCAAGAAAGAGATGAATTGCCTTTGGTTGAAATTTGGAAAGAATACTAGTATATAATCGCCTACCTACTTACCTACCTATGTTCTAGTTTCACTCTAACAAATGCTGCTAACTCATATACATAACAATCTCAACGCCGAGAGCTGTTTTTTTTTCAGTTAGTAACTGTATCTATTATTGTGAACATTTAACAGGGTAACTGGGGCACAACAGTCCCAGTTTTTTTCTTGCCTTTATCAGTATAGGGTTTTGAGGATGAAAGCCATATATGTATACACACCCCCTCACATCCTATTCTGAGGTCTTCATGCATCCTCAGAATAAGGTTTTGCATAAACCTTACACAATCTTTCAGCACAGCAGAGAAGTTCACCTAGGCGGCACATTATTTTTTATAAAAATGAAGTTTTTCTTATATAGGAACAAACCAGTACTATTTGCCTGTAGTATGATAATATTCCTTTCGGGATAAAATTGATGTCACTGAAACCCACCTGAGTTCTGATTCAAAATCTAAATATTCCCAGAGGTGTCATAACTAATATACAGAAATCCCCTAGCTCTGAGCTTTCCAGTAAAATTCCCGTATATAATGTCTTCAACTCCCAGCAGTTAAACACCACATGCTCTTATAAATTTGGTTTTAATGTTCCTTCAAAGTAAGGTAAGTTTACCTTCATACTGTTACCTTAGCACAGAAAAATACCAGACTGTAGGAAAGCACTTGAAAATCACTGGTGATAGGAAAATGTCCACAGTGACCCAGGGAGAGCCCCAAAGTCAATTTATATGAAATGTAAACATTTCATATGTAAGAATATTATTTAGAAGCATAGAAATCTCTTTTCTGTTTATATGGAGAAAAGTAGCTTTTAGTCCGATTCATTTGTGTGAATTACACTACTTCATACTTTCTTATATATGTTTTATTTGCTTCTGTTTTCCTCAGATGTCAGTAGAATCCTGTTTTTACCTTAGTGATGAAAGGGAATGAATGAAGAGGAGGTGCCTTGCAGTGAGCACCTCCTGCATGACTGTGCGGACAGTTTGGTAAGGAGATGTAGTCAAAGGAGAAGGGGGAGGAGAAGAGGGAGGAGGAGAAGGAGAAAGGGAAGGAGGAGGAGAAGGGGAAGGAGAAGAAGGAGAAGTGGGGGGTATCTGATTTTAACTGAGGTTTGTAGAGTTAAGCTGAAGGACTGGACTAATCTCACTTTAGGTCTTTGCACAGTGGAGGCCAGCCTAGTTTAGCAGCAGCATTGACTTTACTGTGCCATGATCCAACAGGGCTGAGATAACAGCAGTTAAACTAGCATTAGCAGAAATAACCAAGGAGCTGCACTTCAGAGTAGGACTTGGACTAAGGGACATCAGTGAAAAAAAGGTATTTCTGCATTCAGCCAAGTCTGCTTACCCCGAGAGTGGTGTTACAGGTGAACAGAATTTGTGGGGTGGACAAGAATGCTAAACCATAACAACTTGAAGTTACGGGGTTAGCCAGACTCCTGCTGTGCTAGTTTGGATACTTCATTTGGATGCTTGACTTTGCTACTTTCCAGGACAAGCTTTGGGCCAGAAACACTTCAGCAGCTTTTGTCCGACACACAAGCTTTGTGCGTATCTCCATGCAGCACACTACTGCAGGCAGAAATACTGGGCAGTATGGTGCACAGACATCTGAAAGGCAAAAAACAAAGCTAAAATGGCTCTGCAATGAAATTAATAAACATAGCAGGAGACCACTTGGCTCCAATACTTCAAGCTGGCTGATGTTTTTAAGCTGCCACTTAAAAATAAGCAGAAGTGTAGTCATTAAGGACAAATTCTCTCCTTGGACATATACAGATGACTTAGCCGAATCTGTGCTAACAGTTGAAATCCTATTGTACTATGATTTTTAAAACAGTTTATCACATCCATAAAGTCAACATCTGGTTTGCTGTGCTATAAAAAACTCTCTAAGAGCTACTGTTTCAGACAACTATGGATTTGCCTTATTATTGGGTACTGTTTACCTTATAGTGAAGTATGACATTGTGGTTAGTGCTGTACAGTACATATGGAAATCCACAGTTTAGTGGGGTTTAAGCTGGGATTCATCCCACATAACGTTAGCTGTTTGTCCAGGTTGCCTGAAATTAAAAAGGCTCGCTCTTGGCTCTTGCTGTAGTCTCCCAGCAGATCTTAGGTGGCCTGAACAGACTTGCAGAATGCCTTCGTCATGTTCTTCTGTGAAGCCCCGTGGTATGGCTCACTCTCAGGATGTGCCTGTCATGCTCCAGTCTCTATAAAAGGTCCCTCAGGCAAGTGACTTCTCCCATAGGTGCTTTGGAAATGTGCCTAAACAAAGGTGGAGTGAATCTGAGACTTACAGCAGCCCCACTGCAACTGTACATTTGTGGCGAGTTTCATCTCACCAGTCTTCAGTCATGTAGAAGTCAAGATTGTCTAAGCTAGGTGTCTTCACATTTAGTGGGCTGACACAGGTACATCCAGAGAGCAGTTCTTCTTATTGGTGCCAAACACACATCTTCAAATGTGTATCTTTGCCAGGTTCCCTGGACAACTGGTTTGAACTAGATGACCAATTTTTAGATAACGCATGTGAAGATAAATGCACCTTGCATGACCAGCTAATGGTCCCTTTGGAATATTTAGGGAGACATTACCACTGATAGCACTGGGTGCAGCCTTACATTTTAGGAAGAGATCTGCGTGACAGACAGTCAAAATGTTGTAGCTGAGGAAGATTGTCTAGTGTTGAAAGGGGCTTTTCTTATAGCAGCTTTATTTTCTTCAGCTAGATCTTGATTTGAACATCTACCAGAAAGGACATGTAAGTACAGAGGACAACTTTCATATTTTGGGTCCTCTGACATATTTTTTGAGTATACCTTTATGAAAAAGTATATCTCTACAGTTTGTTTCCTGTGGCATTTTTTGGTATCTTAAGTTTTGGTTTTCCCCTTGTCTTTCTAGGACAGTGTAACACACGTTTTTAAGACCATAACTGAAAATAAACTAATACCTGACTCCAGCCCAGATGATTCCTAAAACGATACTATGATAGTATGTCGCATCGTAGAAGAATTTTGTCCCAGACATGATATTATAAGATACTTTTTCACATATAGCAGACACAGAGCACTGAGAACACATGAGACAGAAAGGGTTTAATGGAAGAAAATGCAGCAGAGTCCTTTTACAGAAGATTGCAGGTTTTTAAAGGTGCCCAGCAGAGAATTTTTAAAATGTTGTTTGTATCCTGTTTGTGTTTCCGTACAATGTCCAAAGAAAGCTTGAAATGTGTTATTTTTCTCAAAGCCAGTAATAATTTCAAAAAGGAAGTGTCTTTTCAAAGAGTAAATTTTGTGCCTGCTATGGAAAACGTAACAGCTGTGAGAAACGCATACCCAGCTCCGAAACCTTCTTCATGCCAGCAGTTTGTACTTCCAGCTCACTCATCAGTTTAACCACAACCATTCAAGTATCAGCATGTGTTTGCTCAGAGGGAGAGGCCCTTATAGTTGTGTGTGTGTGTGTGTGTGTGTGTGTGTGTAAAATAGGCTATTATATTGCAGCATGAAGAGGAATGAAGAGAAATGATGTTTTCACTAAGCATCTACCTGTTCTTCATAGAACTTAGCTTTGGGAACAAGTTCATATCCAAGGCTATACCTGCATATACTTTTAGAAACCAGAAGAAAAAGAAAACTGTGAAGTTTGGGGCTGGAGGGAGGCACAAAGGCAGTCTTAAAGACCTGTTTTGGGCAAAGAGAAGCTGAGATGGGAGAGAAGAAGGCAGAGCAACACGTAATACCCATCTGGGCTGTGCCGCTGAGGACTGCACATCTGCAGTGGTCACGATCACCTGCTCACTGGCCGTGCTTCCTGGGAATCGTGGACCACTGCTGTAGGCTTACTGACAGGACCTTTGCTTGTGATTGAGTTCAAGTCCCATCAAAGAGGTTCAGTGCATTTTCTTCAGTAGTGCTGCTCCCAGTCATGAGTCAAGTCACCTTAAGAATAAAATTACATCCAAATTAACCTCTCCATCACCTCCTGTTTCTTTTCAAGTCTTCACTGAGGAGGCTTTTCCTCACACAGCTAAAATATTGGAAGATTGTTATTGTTTGGAGTTTAGTTTATTGTTGAGATTACTGTGTAATCTTCTGATCAAAGAAGCGACAAATACCACAAAAGCTGAAAACACATGGTCTTTTCTGCTCCCTAGGGCACCTATCCAAAATGATTTTGCCTCAGGAGATAAGACAGACAAGAAATATGTAAGAGATACACTGATTTTTTTTTTCTGTACTAAAGCTAAGGTCTGGCAATTCAAACACAGAGGCTGGAGGCTTGGTTCTCTATTATATCAGTTTTACACTGGAATAAAACTGATACAGTGGAGTCAAGAAGCAGCCAGTGTACATTACATATGCCAGACTGGTGCCAGGGGTCTCAGGAATGTTTTAGCCATTCCTGATGAAAGAAGTTCTACAGAATCCCTGTAGAGTTGAAATAAAATGGCAACTATTTAATATTGAAGATTATGATAATGTTAGAGATTAATGTCAGAGCTTATGCTTTAAATCTTAGCATAGTGGCACAAGATTGTTTTAAAAACTTCTTTGGTCAGTGGGTGGCCATACAGCATCACAGTGAGATTGTCTTCATCCAGACAGGATCTTCACATGCCGACTCGCCCTGCTGCTGAAAGCTCGGCAAACCTCACCCATCTCCTGTCATGATACCCTGTGCATGCACCCACGGTGTGCCCATTGCACTGTTCTAGCTCTACCCTGTCTTTTCTCGGGAACAAATGACCTTGGTCCCAGCCCTGTGATGCCACTCCCCGCGTGCAGCCATTCTCTCTGATGAACCTCAGCTTCATGAACCTCCAGATCCTAGGCCTGGCTAGTACACAGTGATTCTGCATATGGTATCCTGTACCAGCTAGGGGGGGTGGTGGGGAAAAGCCACATCACTAGCCAGCTGGGTCCACTGAGCTGTCACAACTCTGAAGGAGAGTTTTGTGTAAAGCCATTTGAACTATCCTTGCAGAGAGCATTTGTCTGGCATTTGCTGTCCTCCCGCTAGAGGCCTCTGTTAGCATAACAAAACTGACACAAGCGTTTCAGTTGTGATGGGCAACAAAACAACGTACAGTGAGACGAGTGATTCTGAATTTATCCACTAGGCAAGAGCATGCAGTGTCTGCACTCCTGGTCTTTTGCCCAGCTGTGCACTGCCCTGCCTAGTGCTTCCTCCTGTCCTCCAGGCTTGCTAGGGGTATTGCAGTGTCTGTCTGTCTGGGGCTGTCGGGCTACCCTCTCCTTCTCCTCCCTCCTCAGTGAAGCTCTGAGGAGAATTGCACTGGGGTAGTGTCTCCAGTATTCAGGTGAAGGAGAGGGGGAGGAAGGGGAGCTCCAGTGCCACCTTACAGGCTGACATCGCCCTGAGACAGCTCCTAACACCAGCCAGGTCAGGACGGTTTGAAGAAATGGTTAGTAATAGGAAAGAAATTCTAAGCATGAAGTACAAATTTGTAGGTCCCAAAAAATTATGTTGTTAAAAATAAGTATATCCTATTTTTTTAATGTGTATAATTAGACTTAAATAGAATTCTAGCAGTTTTAAAATAAATGAAATGTAAATCCCAAAATCCTGAGTTCCATTTGTTCTCCCTGGGTTTATTTCTTCTCATTTATAAAATGATCACGTACATAGTTCTGTCACTTAGCTCCTAGTTAAAGATGCCAGCAAAAGAAAGTTGAAGAGTGAAATCCTGTGATGATTCATAGAACAAATTCAACGAAAGTTTCAAAATTGCAAGTTACTATGTGCCATCAGTACAGGTGCCCTAGTAATATTTTGAGTGAGAAAATGTTGCAGCCTTGTAGCCATGTGGTTACAGTGCAGTGCATCTTCTTCTCTCTACATTTCTGATGCATCTAAGGATGCCATGTCTTTTCATCAGTCATATATGCTTTTGGTTTTCAAGTATTTCGTGCCAAATCTCATCTGCCAGATTTTATCATGCTCTTATACTTCCTTTAACTCTTCTCAGAGTGAAGATTTCAAAAGCAAGTTAGAAGTTCTGTCAACATCTACATGAGAGACAAGAGTAGGGAAATTATGTCTTCCTGTACTTCTCCCTAGGACAGACTAGTACAAATGAGACAAACCAAACATTTTCTGGAAAGAGATTCTGGGTCTTCTTCTGACTAGAAGTTTTAGCAAAGTTCTTGCCTCTTATTAGATATCAGTGGGTCTGAGTTGTAAGAAATTCACATGCTATTAATCATCAGATGTATTAATGTATAATTTGCATAGATTCTCTGAAGCTTTTGTCAACCCAGCTTCCTAATGAGGCTAGGCAGTCTCTGTACTTAAACCATAAAGAATATGTAATCTTTGGGAAAAAAACCCTGAAAGCATCCTCCTACCATGCCATTTTAAAATAGAAAGCTGACTACTGTGTTGCTGATTTTGTGTTGAAAAAAAAATTTCATTTTCAAAGCAGATAAAATTCAGTCTTTTGGTTTGAGTGATTTGAAGGGTGATCGCTTTTTAAAAATGTATTGCTTGTTTAACATCTTTACCAAGCTCAGCATGCAAGAGGTCCTGTAGAAGAGATAAGTCATTGCCCTACTAAATGAACTTAATTATGCTAAGGCATACAATGGCAGGTGGCCTTTTTTTAAAACATTTTTTATTCTCATATAATTTATTATTTGGTACTCTTCTACACAAGCAAGAGAGAATAATATATTTAGAAAGCTCTTTTACAGTTTCTTTATCTTGTCCTGTTGCAGGGAAGTTAGGTGTGATCTGCAAGGATATATTTCTTGTTGGTTATAGAGACAGCGACATAGCATTTTCAATGTTGGATACATAAAGTCACTTTTATATTTTAGATTAAGACATATAACAACTTTAGTCAGTAGTTTACCGTAGGTCAACAACTTATTCTATACTAAGCTAACGCAATGCTGTTAGCACTGCTAATGCTCCACTGCGTACGACAAGGATGCGACAAACAGCTGCATACTGTGCTGGCGCTGAAGTGATGAATGTTTTAGTGTCTGAGGCAAACTTACTGAATTTTTAAGGGGACTGTAGCCTTCACGGCAGTATGGGTGTAGCACCCAAGTACCAGTACAGCATACTACATCATTGTCACACCTTGCCTTGGAACCATGGCATAAATAGTTGGTGCCCAGGTGCAAGTAGAGCCTGTCTCATCAGCAGCCCTTCTGAGCAACATACATTGTTTGGTCTGCCACAAGTAGCTTGGAAACTGGGAGTTGGCCTCCTTTGCTGTGATTATTTAGTGACTGGAAAATTATGAAAGATTTGTGCTGACTTCCTAAACTAATCATCTAGGCACAAATTCTCCTCCCAGACCATGCCAGGTAAGTCAGTCTAGTTACTGAGAGAAATCAAAAGCAGCCTGCCTTGATACTTCAGCCTCAAGGCTGGTGTGGCCTCAGTAGTCCCTGTAGTCTCCTCAGAAGAAGACAGACTGAAAATAGGAGTCCCCACAGAGTTTAATTCTGTAATTTACAGGGCCTGTAAATCTATTAATCAACCCTAATGCTTCTCCAAAATATTTTCACCTCAATGCTAATGGCTAGATAGTCCCATAACTGAGACAGATTTTATGATATTTTGTCTAGTTTTATTGTACTTTTAGTGGCTGGAAAGCTTCCCTATAAGTTAATCTCTCGTCTCTCCTTCAGGAAACAAGGTCAGCTATAGCATCAGTTTAATATATGGCACTACATCTGTCGAGACTTCTGGATCTTGCAGGGGACAGTTCTAAAGTGTGCAATCCTTTGCTAATATTAAATAGCAAAATCCCCTTAAAGTAAATTAAAATGGCTTTGATTTTTCTACCTCCTCTGTTTGTCTCTCAATTAAATCCAGCCTCCCCTTGCTTTCTGTGCCTTGGAGGGTAAGATTTCTTTGGTGTTACCTCTCTATTCCATGCTTGATGCAGTCCTACGGCCCCTTGTTCTCTTATTCCTCAGCTGTTTCTCTGCTGCCCTGCCTCAGTTCTCTGGCTTCTTTCAGTCAGCCTGGAAACACGGTTGCACTTTCTGCCCTGAGTTTTTCCCACACCCAGTTAGACTTCCAAACATTCATTCCCAGCTAGCATTTATCCGACTTTCTTTATTATCTAGTTTTAGTATGCGCTGAGGCCCCCTTCACCAATGTTCTTTCCTAGCCAAGCCAGACAGCTTCTTTCCATTCAGATCCTCCTTAATGCAGCTTTCAGGACCACTGGCACGTCTCCACATCTTCTTCCTTTCCACCTTATCCTTTGGTGAGCCTGTGCTCTCTGCTTTCTACTTTTACCTCAAGCACTCTTCTCTTCAGCACCTCCTCTGGTAGATCCTCCCACTCCCTCTCCACTATCTGTTGGCACCCTTCAGAATTTCACGCTCAGTCCTCCTCCTTTTACCTTTATAGTCTCTATTTTGACTAACTAATCCTCCTCAACAGTTTCTGTTACTTAAAACTTTTTTTTCCTGTTGTGAATTTTTGCCTCCATCATACGTTCTTTGATATTACCATGCCATCTCAAAATCCCTTCAGATGAGACTTTCTTAGCTGTCCCAAGAATGCTTTTTTCTCCCTTGTTTATTTATTCAGAATTTTACTGTCCTCCTTCTCTTGTAGCCTTAATGTCACCTTTGATTTCTCATTCTCCCTTTGCCTCTCCATCTACACATTTATTAAATGAAATAATTGCATTCCATGTGAAATTAGCAAACCTATCCTTGGCAATTTGTTTTCATTGCTAAATTACTTGTTTATTTCTGCCCTCATTTCCAAACATCCCTTTGCTGTTATCTGAAACAAATTGCTAAACTCATCTTCACCTTCCTTTTTCTAACCATGTCTTCCTCCAACCTGAATCATTTCACCTGCTTTGTGAGTCTTAATCTGTAATTCTTTTGAATGCCTTGGATAATCTGTTCTTTCAAGAACCTCTTGGAATTTACCTACAACCCCCCTGCTTTTTTCCTTCCAGCATCCTCATTTCATTGTCCTTTCTTTCCAGGCTCCTTGACATTTGGGGAAGAGTAAATACTCTGGGTCTTGTTTCTTCATCCTATCTCTGACATTAGTAGGCAGATTCATGCCTTTAATGCTGTCACAACGCTCATACCTAACACCAGCGCATACATACTAGAGGGACTGCAGATATATGCAATGGGGTGAGGCTTCTGAACTGAACTTATGTCCCTTTGATTCAACATTGATTTATTTCCATTGCTTTCCAAAAATCTCCTATCAGTGCTAGTGATCTGCAATTAGTATCCTTTTGTCTCACCAGCCCAGGGAGATGGGGAGCAAAAAGGTAATAGGGAGAGAGTTTTTCTGTGTTTCCTATAAGACTCGTGTTGGATGAAGGAATGGTCTCATTCCTTTGTGAAAAAAAGTAAGTACTCCCCTGCAGAAACCAGCTGGGAACATTAAAACAGTGCAACGGGAACATGTAGTGAGCATTTTAGCCCTGAAATAAGCAGTGTGACAAGTACTGTCTTTGTCTTTTTATGTACTGTTTTATAGTATTGTCCTTTGTTTTATCTTACAGCAATAATGTTCGTGGCATTCCAGCAAAAATGGCTTTTGCAGTTATTAAGATGCTGAGGTGTTTACTCGCAATTTCTGTGTTGCAGCATTTCTTTTTCCTCTTGGGAACTAATCTTTAAAGAGATGTGTCAACAAAATTCAGTGGTACTTAAGTCTGCCTCTTTCTAATTCTAATTGCTCAGGTTGCTGTAATATCCTCCTGCAGACAAAGCCTCAACTGCATTTTTAAGGACCATGTGAACCTTTGGTAGGTATCACCCTGGCAGCCTCAGAGAATGAAGTTCAGGTTATTACCATGGAATATGCATAGTGCAGATTTCCTGATATTATTGTCTTACCTCACTCTGACCTGCAAATGCTGCCACCAGAGGCTAACGCAGTGGTTATTGGATTTGCTGCTGAGTTTGCCAACTAGGCTGTCAACTGTATATCACAACTCTTTATCACAAAACTCTGATTGTGATACACAGTTTCATGATACATACACCACTATGCTTTCAACTAGATAACACTAAAACTATTGGGCTCACTTCTTGTAGGACATCAAGTAACCATAAGATGATAATTTCCATTAACGATTAGTCCATTCTGGAATTTAATTGGGGAACTTTGGTGGAAGAACACTGTTATGTGAGATCTCCAGGTGTATGATCTCTCCATCCTCGACTGCATTACTTTTGCTGTACCTTTAAATGTTTCCAAGATCATGTTTGATTTGCTTATGGGACTGTGTTTTACAGAGAAAGTTGGTGTAGCATAAGTAGATTATTCATACATTTTCATAACTTGTAACTATGTAAAATGACAGTGAAAGAAAGAAAGAATAATGTAATATTAGCAAGATGCCTCCCACCTACAAGCCTGAAGTAATTGAAATCCTTTTTTTTTCCTCTTTGGGGGGAAAATACCTTCTATTTTGCCGGATTTACACTGAAAATTTAAATGGCTGTTTCCTGTTCTGTGTCTATAAAATGCCTTGTGCGACCCAGCAGGATTACAGCCCAGCAAAATCCGTAGAGTAAAAATAACCAGCGATTGGAATTTACTGGAGAACAGGCAATGGAAATGGTTAACATTCAGGTGTGAAAAGTTCACCCAATTTTTAAATGTATCATATGCACAAATGTTAATTACATTTTTAAATGCCTGAGGTCTGCAAATTTTAAGAGCACAAAAGAAACTATAGTAACCTGTTAGACACTTGTCCTTTTCTTAGACTTTTCTTTTGCACCCTCGATCAGTGAGTGCTAATAGAAAGGCTGACAACACAAGTGCATTTCTGATGCAAAGCACCAGGGACAGGACGAATGGTCAAACCTTTAAGAAAAGAATGGGGCCTTTTTGTTGTGGAAATGAAGCTGCAACGATGTTCCCAGACTATAAACTGGCGGTCTGGAGTGGCAAAAACCATAGGAGCTTTTTTTTTTTTTCCTTCCTGTTGGGATTTTAGCTAAGAAAAATGTGAAAATTTATGTGAACAGTTTGTTACTGCATATAGCCCTTAGCAACAGGGCTGGAGAACATAAAGACAAACATTTTATTGTCCATTCACGAGCCGATTAACACCACTGATGAGAGAAAAATTCTGTGGACTGAGGTGTTCTGTTTCCAGAAATGAAACCGCATTCAAAAATGAGTTAGTCTCTGCAAAAAGTCATCTGTGGACAGGAATACTTTGTAATCTTTCTGTGACTACCCACTTATATCTGCTTTACTCACTGAATGAAAGAGGCAGAACAGCCTGTAGCACCATCCGTTTAAGGGTCTTGGTAATTTAATGCCACCGTTATTGTTAATCTCTATGTTACATTTCTAGCACCTAGATGTCACGAGTGCCCTAAGTGAGCCCAGGGTACCTGGGGTATGTTGCTGCCCTCTCCTTCCCTGCCCCTGTAGCAGCCACCTTCTCTCCGGCCTCCCCCTCACTCCCTGCTCCCTAAGCATCGTCCCTTCCTCCCCCGTCCCCTACCAGGAGGTTATGGCATCTTCTTTGCATTGCCTCCGTGTCTCCAACTACGGGGAGAAGGTGGTACAATTTCTAGATAGGGGAATGAGTCAGGGGGAGATACAGATTACCACCAAAATTTGTTAGAACACATCTTATGAATTAAGCTATTATTAACCATAGAACCAAGCTGTTACTATTAATAGCAGATAACTATTTGTACCATCCATTCAATTATCCCCCTCAATCCTTCATTTTACCCAGATAGAGCAGCAGCAGGGAGGCCGACCCTGGCTGTTTACTGAGAAGTGGATGGTCAGACTGATGTGCCAGTTGTTTCCAGGAGGGTGCTCAGAAGTCCATTCCTTCCCCAAGCACATATACACCCTGTAGCCTGTGGTCTGTGTCTGCATATAGCAGCTGTCACCTCCTTGGCTATAGTCTGAGTTATAAAACCCAGTGTTGATGCTCGTGCATGCTGATGGCCTCAGACACACTCCACAGACTCTTGCTGTTCTGAGTTTATCAGCTATCTCGGATTCAAGAGGACCACAAGTCTTCAGAGCTTATCAGCTTTTGGGAGTTTTTACACACTACCTCTCTGTGCGTACTTTTCCTCTTGCTGGTTTCTGGTTACTGTTTCTGTATGCACACAGGTGTGTATCTACAAAGCCCGTTCACACAAATTCACCAAGAGGAGGGGTTTGTGACAAGGATCAATAAAGAGTAAGCAGCCCTTCCTGTGTCCCCTGCAGCATGAGGTGGATGCTCTGTTTGTATCACCCCTGTAGAAAATTGCTTTACGGTGATAAGTCTATGCCGCATATTGCATCATGGCTTAGAGCTAGCTCAAGCATCAAAAGTATCTTCACCAGGTCAGCACGGACCTTCATGCATCTCAGAGAATTCTGGTGACTTTGCCTGTACAAATGTCCTTTTTAATGATACATATCATTTAAAGCTAGCACAGATGTCTCTAACCTGCACTGCTACTTTCTCTGTATACATACAGCCATATAGAGCATTTGCCCTGAAGACCACAGAATTATAGCTAGTACATAATAAAGACAAATGGCAAAATGGCTATAGAGAAGGACTAAAATACGCTGAAGGTCTCCTAACCCAGCCTGCAACATGACACTACAGATCATGCTGCAGTGAATCAAACCTCCCCATTTTCATAACATTCTGAATATTGCATTTTTTTTTTTCCCTTAACAAAATAAAACAGACCCACAAGATATAATCAAGAAGTCAACGACAGATCTGGGCAAAAAGCCCAGAAATGCCTTGTGCCCAGTTGCCTGCCCTATGCATTAAAAATTCTTCATTCTGTTTCATTTCTTTTTGCTGAAATGAAAACTACTCTTAAATTCAACATAACAGAAGCTTCATTGCTAAAAAATTCTGACTCAGTTCAGCTGAGGCAAGGCACAGTCCCTACACCGAAGGTCTGAATTTGGCCTTCTCTTTGATTAATTATTTTTCCACATAGGCCAGCATACATCTACCCCATGAAACAGGAAACGGGAAGTACAGATTTTTCAGCACTAATTATCCAGCCACTCTTACCAGGGCTACTGAGGCACTACCCATCTCTGCAAGTGTTTGAAGACAAGATCAAACCCATTAGTGGTCAATAGGATGAAAATGTAACTAATTTGCACTTGTCTAATATTGCAAATTGAAGGATGAACTAGCTCTTCATGCATTTTGGCACTGGAGATGGCCAAGAATTGATAAAAAATATATTTTACTAGTAGTTTTGCAGAAGCTTTGCAGGTATGGTCAGGCAAAAGAACAAAAATACCCATAACAGACAGAAAAGCAGCTCCTCTATTCTGTAGCCATGCACAACTGTTCTCTGAATCTGTTTGTATGGGGTCTAAAATGAACAGTATAACAAAACCCTCTCTTTTCCCATCTCTGCCTATGAATAGTCATATTTTTCACTCGCTTTTGTATTCGTAACATTTTTGACCCAATCATCAAGCAATATATATGCAAGGAAGATAAAACACAATTTCTGCTCACTGACCTTTCAGTCCCTTAACATAAAAACCGTTTAACAAAACCTGCTGAATATTTTCTTATCTTCTGTCATCGGAAATTTCATGCTCCCTATGGGACTTGGTAGGATGTTTAATATAGACACTGCGTGGTATGCTGATTGACGGGATGACTGCAATCCCAACAGCTTTCTGCGATTTAAACCAAAACAAACTGCAAAAAACCCCAACAACCACACCATTTCAGAAGCACACATTTTCAGAGCCACGTTTCCCCCCCATGATGGCCTGGGCACGCCTGGGGCTGGTTTCAGCAGAGGGACAAGGGCTGGGTAAGGTCCCTCCCCAGTCACCAAGCAGCAGGTCCCCATCCCTATCCCTCAGGGCCAGGGATCCAACCCGTTGTATACTTCTGCTCGATCCTTCACATGTATTATGCAGAGGCAAGATGAGAGCGGGGCAACCGCACTCTGTAAACGTTGGTCTCCAGGGCCATATTCTCGTGTGGCATAAAAACTATCCAAGGCAAGCTGTAAATGAGGGAGGCTGAGTGCTGGAAGCAAACTGGTTGCAGTAGCTGTGTTTTGCATCAGCAGTCTGGAGTAAAATTAATCCATGTGGAGCTCTGTTATAATGTGGCTGTATGGCTTTGCCTACCCATAGTTTTTCTTTTCAAGTAGTTCAGGTATCTGCACATGCCTGCAGTGAGCAGCGCTGATGTGTGCTGTGAAACCACGCTAGGTCTATTCAGGCTGCTTCAGTTAATGTACGCGAGGGGCTGGATTTAGCAGCAGATGAAGTCTGGTTTGAGCTATGGCATCCCCACTGATCCTGTAGTTAGTTTAAGCTATTTTGTCTTAAATTTAAATTGTCTTAAATATGAATTGTCTTTAACGTAAAATTTGTCCACTTCTACCATGGACTTCCGGAG